>JAAGAY010002159.1:0-12505 GCA_011801015.1 Ardeotis arabs
TTTTTTTTTTTTTTTTTTTTTTTTTTTTTTTTCCTCGCCGTCTTTCCTCTTTTGACTCATATTACATCTGTGAGTATTGTATCCTCCGAGGGAAGAGGCGGGGAGCCGCGGCCAGTTTTGCACAAAAAGTCTCGAAGCCAGAGGACCAGGTGGTTTGCTGGTGGCTGAGACGCGAGGAAGAGTCAGAAACCAGCCCAGGTTACCCCGTCCGAGGCTCAGCGCTGCGGGGACGGCACCAGCATGCACCAGGGAGCCTCTTGAGCTTCCTCCCAGTGCCAAACTGGGGAGAGACCCCAGTTTCCTTGCTGAATCTTCAATCTGCCTTGAGATGTAGCCAAAGCTTTTGCGGTTATTTATAGCTCCCTGCCACAGCCGCTGCTGTTATAATTTAGGGATGTTTCTTGGTGGGGGTTTATAATCTGTGTTTTTTATCTTCTCCCTTTTCCTGTTCTTTCAGCCTGTGTAAAGGACGGACTCTCTACTCGGTGGTGAGAGATGCCAAAATCGTCCTGGATGTCAACAAGACGAGGCAGATAGCGCAAGAAATTGTGAAGGTATGGTATGGTGAGGTGGCCACTTGGCATCTCTGGGGGTCCGGATCTGGCCGAGAGTCCAGCTGAGCCACTCTGGGGAGTGGGACTGAAGAAGCCAAGGAGGCTGTGCAGGACAGCACCTCTTGGCTTTAAAATCCAGGTCTCTTAGACCTTGCTCACCCACTTTGAGCTAAACTGGTGTAGCACCAAAGCTGTCCATGGGCTTCCCATGCGGTGGTGAGCTTGGGGCTCCTCCTGGCCGCAGCTCTTCTTCCCCCTTGGAAGTGCAGGTGTTTAAGTCCAGCTTTGCTGCTGCTGCTGTGAGTTGCTGGTTGGTGAGAGGTTTCCACATCTCTGTAGTGAAAGCATCCCCGCAGCCAAGGCGCCGGGAGGAGTCAGCGCCGTGGTGCTCGTGGCAGAGCACATATACACTTTTTCAGAGATAAGAAAGCTTTTTCTTTCACAGAGATGACTCAAAGTGCATCTTCAACACCTCAGATGGGACCATATAAATAGACTGGGGAGGATCCTCATGTGGCAGGGTCAAGTGGCCAGGAAGTCGGGTCCTGAGCCATCAAAGCTTCCCATCGAGTGTCTGCAATAGCTTGTTTTCCCCAGAGGTGTTCAGCCGTCTGCCACAGTAGCGTTGTACCGCAATTCTGAGCATGTTTAACACCAAACGATACCGAAAGTATTTGGCATGTGTCCTACTGTGGGAGCCACGACGCTGGCTCTGTGCCCTGCTTAAGGCCAGCCAGCACCTCTGGCCCGTGGCAAGACCAAATAATCTGGGGCTGAGCTCATGTTTAACATATTTCTACAGAAAAAAAAAAAAAAAATTCTAGTAGATCTTAAACCCACTTACATATTCAAATCCATGTTATAAAACAGTTCTGTGATATATTCCAAATGATGCCGTTCCCCTGCCTGTGCTTATGCTGCCTCTTATCAGATTGCCTATTTTGCCTTTATTTACACCCAGATTTAGCAAAATTCATGCTGTTTTTAAAGTAAACTCCTTAAATTCCCTTCCCTCTGGGCTCTGGGCAGGAGGTGACAGTTGAGCGTAAGCTTAACCGCTTTGCTGAGCTGGCGTTGCAAGGGGTGTCCTGGAGCGGTGAAGCTGTGGCCTGAATTTGGGGTGTCTGAGACCACTGAGGACCTCTCTGCTGATTTTCTACTTGTGATCCGTATTTTCCCCATTTTAAAGATGGATTTTTCCCGTTGAGCAAACATCTGAGATATCACATAGTGCCACTGCGCTTGTGCTTAGTGTTCTCGCCTCACAGATGTTCCCAGCGGGAGGTAATGGGCTTGGTTCAGCCCCTTTCTCTGTGTGGCTTGCATTGCTTCGTGTGGGCTGAGGTTTGGAGGAGTAGGTGAAGAGACTGGTGCCTTCTGCAGCTGCATGCGCGTTAGGAACAGATTGGAAACCTCAAACTCTTTGTGGTGTTATGAGGCATCACTGGCACTGGGGAAGCATCACTGGATCCATGAGATCATAGAATCTTTAAGGTTGGAAAAGACCTCCAAGATCATCAAGTCCAAACATCAACCCAACACCACCATGTCCACTGAACCATATCCTGAAGTGCCATGTCTTCACGTTCTTTGAACACCTCCAGGGATGGTGACTCCACCACTTCCTTGGGCAGCCTTCTCCAGTGCCTGACCAAAAAGTGTTACTGTGAAGATGAAGGTGTTATCATGCAGAATGTCACCCATGAGATCTGCTGAAGATCAGCATGACTGCATGTAGACCTGGTTGTAGCCCCAGCAGCAAGCCAGCTTGCCTGCATCCCCTCTCCCCCTTGGGAGTACGGGGTTAGGGACTTTGGGTCCCACCTCGGTCCCTGTAGGAATTAGCAGAGGTCCAATGGCAAAGCTCTCCCTGTGCACTGGAAGAATTTTAGGCCAGCAGCTCCTGCTGGCAAGAGAGGTCCGTCACACCCCTGTCTCAGCCACCTTGGTGCTCTGCCCCAGATGCACGGCCCATTGCTGGTGTGCACCAGGAGGAGCAGTTTCTCTGCCTTCCCACCTTTCCACATCAACCACCAGCAGATGTTAAGGATGGTTCGGTGGACTTGGAGGTGGCTGGTGTGGAGAAGCATAGGAAAACCTGGACATCTCGGTTTGGTTGGGCTTGGGGCGGCATTGCCCGGAGAAGTCGAAGGCAGGACCATGGTGGAGGCTTCGTCTCTGCTACCTGGTCACGACGGTTGTTTGACTTCATCCTTTGAGTCCCTGTATGCGATAGCGGAGCCGCTAAATTTGTTGGATTAGCGGGTTCAAGGGCTCTTGTTATGATGTGATCCTCCGGAGACAAAAGTTAATATATTTAAGAAGCGGAGCCGGCAGAGGGAGCTGGCTTTTCACGCACGCTGGGCCGCTGAGCAAATTAAGGCATTACCGGGCTGAGAGTGTTTTCTCACAGATAATCCCAGGGGCCAAGGCGTCGGGGCTGGAATTTGCAGTGGGATCTGTGCGATGCCCTGCGGAGCAAGGCGAGGGATTTGGGTTTGTCGAGAGCTCCACGAGAAATACCTTCTGCCAAGGCTCGGGCTGTGTTTGATGATTGCACGGGAGACGTGGTCCCCTCCACGCTGTGTGAGCACGGGTGCAACGTCCCTGCTCCCAGCTCCTGTCACCCCCAGCTGCTGGGAGGAGGCTGTGGAGCATCCCCGTGGCACCGGGTCTCATCTTGTCCCGTGGGTGCTCAGGGCCCTGCTCTGCGCTGTGCGGGAGGAACGGGTTCACGGCATTGAAATGCCGTTCCTCGCACAACCCTGGCACTTTGTGAAGGTGACAGTGACATTTCAAAGCAGATTTTAAACCTCATTATTATTTCATGCGCTGGGACTCGGAGACCCCTAAATAATCCTGGTGCCTGGAATGGTCCGGGCATCCAGCTGCAGCATCTCGGGGCCAGCTGCAGCCCCGAATCTTTTCCTTCCCCCAGTGTCTCTTAGCAGAGGCTCTTTGGGATGCGACTGCCAAGGGGTACGGTTAAACCCCCAAGACTTGCTGAGTTGGGGGGTTTGCTGTCCCCAGCTGCCCCCAGCATTTCCCGCTGCTGGAGCGGAGCCCTGTGAGTCTGTGTTGCTGGCGAATCCTTGGTACCTTCAGGAATTTTTGTCCCCTCACATCCTGGGCATTTGCATTTGAGGATTCGTGGGGTTTTCAGGTTGCTTTCCCAATTTTTCCAGATCATTTCCAAATTTGGATCATGCCTCCCAGCTCCACATCAGCTGCAAACTTAAAAATCTATTCTCATCCCGCTGCCTGCATGGTTGATGATGATACGTGGAAAGATCAGACCCAGGATGGACCCCCTTGGAAATCCAGTTCATAAATCCCATCATGTCAGTGATGGACAACTGAGATTCCTCTAGATCAAGTTTCCCTAGTCTGCTTACGAGAATGAAAAGTGGGACAGCATCAAAAGCCCCGCTGAAGTCAGGATAAATGGTTTTTATTGCGCTCCCGGTTCCCAGAGCCAGTTATCCCGTCGAGCCGAACGTCCGCCACGCGGAGCCGTCGGCACTCTGCTCAATTTGCCGCTGCTAAACAAGCCTGGGGCAGGCGAGTTTGGCTTTCCCACCCGTGGCCTTTTTATTTTTTATTTTTTTTTTTTTTGCATCATTAGCAATAATTTTAATTAACCACCAAGTAGTTTTTCCTAGGGGAAAAGAATTAAGGCAGGTCTCCCACTAGGCGCTTGTTTCCAGGCTAATGGTGTCGGTGCGCACGTAGGAAGCGCTAATGGCTCAGTCAGGGTGTGCAGTGGCGGTGATGGAGAGCTTTGACTTATTACCCCTCCGCTCGCAGCCCTGAAAGAGAACGAAGGCGAAAACATCATCATCATCAATTTCCCAGCAGAGGATTTCAGGAAGGCGACTGCCAGTTTGATTTGCCGCTAATTGTTCTTGCGTAACCGATTAATCAGGAAGATGAGTGGGCACTGTCGCAGCCGAGAGCGGGACGCCCACGCCGTGATCCTATCGCCCTCCGTGAGCACCACCCAATGCCCGTCCCAAGCCAGGGACGCCCCCCCTGCGGACACCTGCCCTTTCTGCAGGGAAATTTGGGGACGTGCAGCCTTTGGCTGTGGCCCAGACGCAGCTCAGTAGCCCGGACGTGCCGCTGCAGCGCAGGGATGCTTGCTGCCGGGCTCTCCCTTTCTTGGCAACGGTGGGGTTGCCCCTGCTCTGGTGTTATCCTGGCTGTTTGCGCTGCTGTTTCAATTTGAGGGTATTTTTCTCTCTTTTTCTGTCCTAGGGAATGGGCTACCTGCATGCCAAGGGGATCCTTCACAAGGACCTCAAGTCAAAAAACGTTTTCTACGACAACGGGAAGGTGGTGATCACGGACTTTGGCCTCTTCAGCATCTCGGGAGTTCTCCAGGCGGGCAGGTAGGACATGATGTGGTGGAAATACTGGGGGTCCTCCCCATACCCTAGAGCTCACCTTTCTGCTGGGAACACAGACAGGGAGCCCAAAAACCACCTCTGCAAGGGCCTTTCTGGGTCTGCAGCCTCAGTAGGCACGACGACAAGGCACCTTTGAGTGTCCTGGTGCCACCCTGGAGATTTCACCATGTCCCCTCCCAGGATTTTGCTTTTGAGGAGGCTTGCTTTGGGAAAAGAGCTCCCACAGAAACCCCTCTGCCCAGCTTCCTCACAACAGAGCTCCGTGCTCAACGCTGGCGTTGGGTTTGCGGTGCAAAGCCCCAGAGGGGCAGCGAGGGCAGGGCTGGGGTTTCGGCAGCAGAAGGTGGGTCTGGGCTTGGCGCCGGGCGGTGCAAACAACCTGCTCTGCTCCTTGGGTGTAGGAGCTGCAGCTTGTTTTGGTTGGATTTTATCTAATTTATTTTTTAAACCTCGCATTTAAAGACAGAGTTGCTTTTGGTGGGTAGGAAGGAGCATGGTGCTGTGTGTGAGTCTCCGGCAGTTTGGTTCAGAGAGGCAGGGCCTGTCCCCGGGCAGGGTCTCCTGAGCCCAACCGCTTCCCATGGGATGCATCATTTCCATGGCCAAACCACCCTGCTGCCGGCCAGGAGATGTTCCTCAGGCTCTGTCTCACTGGGGCTGGCAAAACTGGCTCATTCCTTGGCCTTTCCCCAGCACTGTTATAAATCCCTTGGCATCTGCTCCATCTCCTGGCTGACGAGCGATGTGGCCGGAGCAGCAGCCCAGAACGCGTGGTGCCGTCCCCGTGGTCGTTCCCCGGCCGTTCTGGTGACCTTTCGGGTGCTGCGGACATCTGGCCATGGTGTCTGCACCGAGCCTGGGCACGGAGCAAGACGTGGAGCGAAGGAGAGCCAAGCTCGGGACAATGTACAGCGTTGTGACATTTTTGGGTCTCTTTGGGTTTGGAATCAAGCCCATTTAGTAAATGTTCCTCATTAAATGTTTTTTTCCAGTGCTTTGGGAGGTTTTCAAGCTGTAGGCATGGCAAGGCAAAGAGTTTCAGCAGCCGTGGAAAGGAAGAAAAGCAAAGCTGAGGGGGAAAGGGAAACAGAAGAGGGGGAAAAAAGAACAAAGGTTATATTTTCCTTTTTTTTGTGAAAACTAAAAAAAAAAAAAAGTGTTACTGACTTTTCCCAGCGGGAGGGCGCTTTTTCACTAAACCCTTTGTGTGAGAAGCAGCACGGGCCAAGCGCGGGCGTTATCGGTGCCGGCAGCTCGGGCAGGTTTCCTCTGGCAGCGCGGTGCCTGCCTTCTGGTCTCCATCACCTCGCGTGGTAGGGTTTGAGCTTTAGATGTTGTCATGGCTGATCATAGCTTTATGGTGAAGACACTCAGGAGATAAAATGCACCTTGGAAACGATATATTTTTTTTTTCTAGTTTCCATGTGGATGAGGTCAAAGGATTAGAGGAAAAGGCGACGCCACCTCTCTCCATCCCACACCGCTCACAGCAAGCCGGGCAGCCAGCCTTTCCGTTCTGCTTGTATAAATATCATCGGGTTTTAGCACAAACTTAGCCAAAAGCTTAGGAAGCCCAAGAAATCCAGCAGCGCCGCTGCTCTCCCCACAGCAGAGAAGTGGGTTTCAGCTCTGGTTTAGCAGCTGGGCAGGGGGTTTGGGACTTAGGTCCTGCCCAGATGAGGTTGCAACTCGTTCCAGCAGCGGCAAAAGGATTTGGGCAAAAATGGTCAAATTTTGCCAGGGACCTTTGCTGTGAAGGTCAGAGATGGTCTGCAGATAAAATGAAAGATGAAGCGCTGGAGAAATGTGGTATCCAATGGGATGGACCAATGCATGGCCATCTCTGCTCAAGATTGGGGTGTCACTTGTGGGGGTAAAGTCCGGGAGATTGCTCAGGAGAGGAAAGATGGTCAGAAATGCAAGGCTGGATAGAAATGAGCAGCATTTTGCTAGAAAAATGGAGAAAATAGGGAAATTTCTGCCCCAAGGAGCTTTCAGTGTTGGTGCCCGGGACTGCTGGTGGCACATGTGTCTTCTGCTGGTGGAGAGCCGAGAGATGGCTTTGGGGATCTGCACTCATCAGTCACTGTGACTTTTGAAGTGGCAAGTGTCTGTAGGTCTGATTTCCCTTCTCAGGGTGGTTTTTCTGCCAGTTACGGCTTCTCTCAAGTGAAGACCAATAAAGCCCAGTTTTGGGTCCTTGGAAGCTTGCATGGGTGAGCATGTATGGAGGAGGGAGCAAATTTTTGCAGGTTGAGTTGAGGATGGAGATGTTACTTCAGATGTGAATGAGAATTACAGACTGGCCTGTTTTCACCAGGGTTAAAAAATGCTGTGAGTTAAAGATGCTCCTTGTCCTCCTAGAGCGGGCTCACCTTCACTTCATGGAAGTGTCTGGCACAAGGAGTTTGCAGCGTCCAACCGTGCCATGGCATGCTTGCACTGCCAAAAAAGTAGATGGCTATGGCCACTAAAATACCTTCTGCAAAGACTTCATAATCCAGTGTCTTATTCTGGTGAAATTAGATTTATTTCTCCTTTATTTATTTGTTGTTGGGCTTGGTAGGGCTGCTCTGTAATTAGGAGGAGCATGAGGTGGGTCTTGAGTAGTCTGAAGAGCTCTTCTGCTCTTGCTTTTGCCTTGAGGCTGGGTTTGGAAGATGCTCGGCTGGTTGTGCTGCTTTCTGCTAATGAAGTGGCCGAGTCGGTTATGAAGTCAGGCGAACTTTTGTCATGAAACCTCAAATCGCTGTAATTGAGCCGTGTTTAGGATTGCGTTAAAGCTCAGCCCTTGTTGCTGGAAGCTTGTAACACGTAGCTGCGTGCTCGGGTGTACGTGAGCTTTGCAGGAGGACGGGGCTGGGCTCCTACGGGAGCTGTGGAGATAAATCGCATCCCTGGAGCATCCTGGGGCGAGGCTGAATGCTGCTCCTGGGCTGAAACAGCACTTGAGTGAGCGAAAATAAAAGCCCCAGGTGCAATCCTGGTCTTGCTGAGGGCAGCAGAGCAGATCCGAGTGCAACCACTGCGTCCTGCTCCCCGCTGCCCTCCCGGGGATGGAGACCGAAGACACAGGGAAGGACGAGCAAGCTCCTCCGCGTCTTTTCTAATTGCTTTGGTGCTTAATGCTGACTTCTAATTAAGAGCCATGCAGGGCTGGAGGATGGCAGTGGGAGCCAGCTGGGGAGCTGAAAGCCTTCCACCTGTGCCAAAGTGCTATCGCCTCCGGCTCCTGGGGACTGGAGGGGTCCACGCCTTGCCGGTGACGCTGATTGCGCTGGTGGCTCCAACACAGCAGGGTGAAGAGGAGCTGTCAAGTCCCTGGAGGGGGCGTGGAGGCTCCATCAGTGATTCACTGGACTGGCACTGTCCTTCCCTAGGGTGGGGGTTCCTCCTCTAGTCGCTGCCAGGAGGGGTGATGCTCTGGGCACAGGGATGGCTTTGTCATCTCGGGATTGTGCACGCAGGCACAGGGGGAAAAGCCAGCAAAGGAGTCGGTGGTGGGATCTTGTCATCCTGCCTTGGGGGTGGATGGAGATGCCCATGCCTGGATGGTGTCCCTTGGGCTCTGGAATTTTGGCCCCAGGCTGAAGTTCAGGAGCACAGATGACTCCGCAGCCCATGTGCATTGCCGTCCTCGGGAGAGCATCAAAGCATAAACAGGGAGAACTTCCACGATGCAAGTCAGCGGGCTCGTCGTTCTCTAGCCTGGCGTGGCGTGGGACAGTTTTTGTTACCTCCCATAAAACTACCAAAGCTGCCAAATTTGCGCTCACACACACGATCAAGCTGCTTAACATGCTACCTCTACTGGTGGTCCCTGCCCATTTCCCTGCCCGGGGCCCCTTTTTATGCTGGTGGTACATCCTAGGTGCCTGCTGGTGGCTGTAAAGGATGAAGGAGCAACCAACGTCATCCTCGGCTGCTGGCCAAAGGAGCCTGATGCATTTGTACTGAGTAGGAGGACCTTGAGGAGGTAGAGGAAGAGATGGCTGAGGTTAGCTGGGAGGACTGGTGATTATAATGAAGCCAGGCTCCTCCCATGGACAATGGCATGGAGGACTTGGACACAAAGGTGGGCTAGAAGCCCATTTTGGGACCAAACACTTGAAAACACTGATTTCCAGGCCATTATTATAGGGTGGGTTTGGTCAGAAGACACCCTTAGAGGTCCCCAGTCCAACCTCCCACTCAAACCACAGCGGGGCCAGCTCAGGGCTTGGCGCTGGTGGGATTTACCCCAAGTAGCGCCTTGCCTCCAGCTCTTTTAAGGTGTTTTGGTGTCATGGTCACAGCGAGGGCCCCGGCAGACCCTGCACCACCATTGTCAGCCCAGCAGAGCCTAAATGCCCCCTCACCACCCTCCTGTGCCCAAATTGTGCCCTGCAACCCGGCAGGGACAGGCGCAAAGCCACTATGGTGGCATTCCTCAGGGGGGTTAAAACCCAACCTTGCAAGGATGCCACGGCTTCGGCTCGATGTTTTGGCAGGCGGGAGAACAAGCTGCGGATCCAGAACGGCTGGTTGTGCCACCTCGCCCCCGAGATCATCCGCCAGCTCTCGCCGGACACCGAGGAGGACAAGCTGCCCTTCTCCAAGCACTCGGACGTCTTTGCGCTGGGGTGAGTCCCCGCGCAGTGGGTGGGCTGCAGAGAACTGGGGTGGTTGTTTCATGTGTGAGCTGCTCTAAGCAGCTGGGAGGGATGGGGACACCCTTTGGTTGATGAACCCAACAAACCTTTCTCGAGGCAGATGCAGGGCCTGGGGTTTTACCCAGCGGATTAATTTTCTCGCGGACACCTTAAAGGCCGTGGGGATTAGTGCGCGTGGGGCTGCTATCGGAGGGTGACGGTTCCATCAAAACCACAGTAATTACAGCTGAAAAGGGATAGCTTTTTTTTTTTTTGTCTCCTCGAGGTACACTTTAGCACAAAAATAAAGAAGTAATTAAGGGATTGTATTGAACTAAGTGAGAGTCCATTACTTAGACTTATTTTTTCCTTTTTTTTTTTGAGTGTGAGCTCTGCCCTTATGTAAAGCATGAATTTTCCTTGAAAGATTAAAAGATTTTCCCACATTTTTCCTCTTTCTTGTTTCTGCTGCCCTCCGCTGAGCCCAGAAGGCTCACAGATGATCCGGAGGGTTATTGCCATCGCTGCTTCCCTTTAGGGATTTGGGGATCAGCGACAGCAAGAGGAAAAGGTCTTTTAAAGACCCCAGACAACGGCAGAAATGTTAAATTAAACTTCTAACCAGAAACTTGAATTTAACTGCATCGGATGCCTTCGGGCACCTTCAGCCTGCCCCTCTCCAGCCCCCCGCTTCCCCCACAGCTGCAGCACCACAGTATCTTGTATTATTCAATTTTTTTTTGAGATTTACAGCCAAATTGTGCATATTTTTCCAAAATCAGGAGAGCTGATTTCCAAAATCAGGAAGCCCCCCTATCCAAGAGCGATCCTTCATTTTTCAGACCCCCTTCACCAGATTTTCTCACCCTAATGCCATTTTAACCCCATTTCTTGCTGCTTTAACTGGCCGTCATGGTATCCCTTGAAGGGAAAAGCAGCTCCGGGGAATTTGCCTTGGAGATCTGGGCCAGCGCTGCAGGAGCCAGGGCTCATCCAGCCTCCAGGTGCCAGAAAATGAGGATACAAAACTCCCAGGTGGCAGCGGGGGCGGAGGACTGTGGGGGCGGCCGCCAGCTCAGCCGGAGACACCCTTGTTTTGGGATATTCCCTTGGATTTGGGAGTCCTCACGGAAAAGGGCTTGGCTTAGCGATGAGAGCGGCGCAATGGCAGATGGCTGGGGTTTCACACGTGCCATCAGCCGGTGGGGGCGCCGGGGATGGTTCACTCCATGGCTTGGATGAGCTTTACATTGAGGAAAAAGGGAAAAGTTGGAGCGAAAGTGAATGCTT
Source organism: Ardeotis arabs (assembly GCA_011801015.1). Taxonomy (NCBI): domain Eukaryota; kingdom Metazoa; phylum Chordata; class Aves; order Otidiformes; family Otididae; genus Ardeotis; species Ardeotis arabs. The sequence goes on from JAAGAY010002159.1 coordinate 10,885, forward strand.
TGGCTTGTCCTTCCCCAGCGCTCTCTGCCATGCACAGCTGGAGCAGGTGACAGAGTCTGAAATGCCAGCCCGGCAGCTGGACCACATATTTACCCCTAGCATCACCTATTCAACTGCTCCACGGGCAGTGGGGTGAAGAGCTATTGCAGCCCGGCAGGAGATTCCCGCTTGATGGAACAGGCTGGCTGGTTCTTCCCTGGTTTAAAACGGGGGCTGCGGCAGGCTGGTGGCATGCTCTTGGGCAAGCCCGTGGCCTCAGTTTCCCTACCTGCAAAATGGGAGAGGTGATATCTCTGTAGTGAGGTCCGGTGTCATTCCTGGGACAAAGCATCTCCTGGAATAGGCTGCCCAAGGAAGCGGTGGAATCACCATCCCTGGAGGTGTTCAAAGAACGTGTAGATGTTGCACTTCAAGACATGGTTTAGTAGGCATGGTGGTGTTGGGTTGGCGGTTGGACTTGATGATCTTGGAGGTCTTTTCCAGCCTTAAAGATTCTATGATTCTGTGATTTTGGAGCAGGGAGAGATGATGGATGTGGGTGCAATGGCCAGATATCCCACCCCAGGATGCGCTCCTCCCATCTCTAATCCCTGCTATTTCCCAACAGGACGATCTGGTACGAGCTGCACGCACGGGAATGGCCCTTCAAGACACAGCCGGCAGAGGCAATAATCTGGCAGGTGGGAAGAGGGATGAAGCCCAACCTCAGCCAGATCGGGATGGGCAAGGAGATCTCCGTAAGTGGTGTGGAGCAGGCACTGGAGCCCTGTGTGTGTGTGTGGAAGGGAAATGCGCCCCACTGGTGCACACCCTGGGTGGAGGGTCCCTTTGAAAAACACTCTGTGCTGCCTAGCATCTGCCAGCAAAAAAGCAAGGGGTCCCTCCCTCCCTCCTGAACCGGTGAGGCTCGGTCGTGCTGCTGTGGCACAAGTGTCAGCTCAGCTTGTACGTTCCCTCCACCTCAGCCCTTCTCAAGGATGCGGTGATGGAGATGGGGTCCTCGTAGGATGGATGCATCCCCTCCACTCCAGCCCTTCTCATGGATGTGGTGATAGAGATGGGGTCCTTATAGGATGGATCCACCCCCTCCACCCCAAACCTTCTCGAGGATGTGGTGATGGAAATGAGCTCCTTGTAGGGTGGACATTGGGCACAAGGGTTCTGGTAGGAGAGTGAGTGGCTCGGTTTCCTCACGTGCTCACCCTGTGTGGCTGCAGGACATCCTCCTCTTCTGCTGGGCCTACGAGCAAGAGGAGAGACCCACCTTCACCAAGCTCATGGACATGCTGGAGAAACTGCCAAAGCGCAACCGTCGCCTTTCCCACCCCGGGCACTTCTGGAAGTCGGCGGAGTAAGTCTCTATCCCTGCTTGTCCTTCCCCGTGCCAGCAGGCAGCTCTGTGTGCACCCCCCAAGACCCCTCCATCTCAGCTGAACGGCTGATGTTGGCACTGGGGGAGCACGGGGGTGAGCTCTGGGTATGTTCAATGCCAACTGGGTGGGAACGGGTGGGTAGGAAGGGTGGCCACAGAGCACTGTGCCTATGCCAGATGTCACCGTGATGCTGGCTGACCTCTTTAGGGTAGAAAAAAGTCTGGGAAAGTAGCTGGAGATGATCAGCG
>JAAGAY010002160.1:0-13562 GCA_011801015.1 Ardeotis arabs
TGGACTCAGGGGTCCCAGATGGAAGCAGGGGTCCCAGACAGAGGAGGGGGTCCCAGACGGAGTCTCAGGAGCTGCTCCCCAGCAGGACACAGCTCCCGTTTTTGGCGTGGGGTGGGAGTGGGCCCTGGGGCTCCTGGGCCCGGGGCCGGGGAATCGGGAAGGGACCGCGCAGGCACTCACTGGGCCGTGTCCGTGCGGGGCTGGCGGCAGCGGTGCCCCTGTCCCCAGCGGGGCTCGGCAGCGGGCAGGATCCGGCCGCCCCTTTCGGGAAAGCCTGGCCCCCGGGGGCTGCGTCGCCTGCCCAGTTGGGCAGCAGCTGCCCGTGATGGGAACTGGCATCGCCGCCCGGTCCTGAGCTTAAAAATAACCCGACCCCCGTCCCGGCGCTGGGCGTGGAGCCGGGGCCGCCTTGCCCTGGGCACCGGGGTGTCCATCCCGTGGCAGTGCCGAGCCCCGCAGGGGCTCCAGCTGCGCTCAGGGGGCTCTACCCCGCTCCTGCTGAACCCCAAACCTCCCTGGAGAGCGGGATTCGGCCAGGCGTTTCCCAGGCGGCGGGACCGGCCGGAGCTGGGCACCCCAGGGTGAACCCCGACGCCGCGGGGGCACGGCGTGGGTGCTGGGGGGTCTGCCCCGGGCGCTGCGGCCCCGCTGCCTGCCGCCGCGGTGCGGGCCGTGGGGAGCACACGCCCGGCGTGCCCGCGCTGGCCGTCCCCACGACGAGCTCTTACCAAACCGAGAGCAGCGAGGGGCATGCCAGGAGCTTTACACACAGCTCGGAACAGGTTTCAGCCGCTGCGACTCCCCGTCCTCCGCTCTGACCCAGCTAAACCAGTTGCTCCAGTTGCTGGTGCCGGGGCTGGGCTGATCTTGTCTCCCTGTCCCATCGCTGGAGCATGGAAGAGGCTTTTCCATCCCTGGGATTTGGAGGGGGAGCAGCTGTCAGGCGCCTGCCCTGCGAGGGCCGGGGGCATCGCGATGGCGCTGGGCACCTGGTTTTGCGGCCTTCAGTAGCCACGCTCCCCTCCAACGAGCCCTGCTAGCCGCGGTGGGCACAGGTTGGGCACAACACCGGGACCGGGATGCCTTGGGAGATGCCAACCCCCTGGGATGCAGCTGCACCCCAACCCCGAGCTGTCGCCCCGGCACGTGGGGTCCTGTGATGCTCCATCACCTCCCGGCAGCGCTGGGGTCCCCGGGGCTGGGTCACCGGTCCCTGCCGGTGGGGCCAGGCCCGAGCGGGGATCCTGGGCTCAACTGGAGGTGCCGTTTCTCCTACCACCTGTGATTTGGTGGCATCCTGTCGTGGGACCGCTGCAGCGCCTGCTGCCTGCTCGCCCCGTCCCAGCACCCCGAATTCCAGGGGCGGCGAGTCACGGGCCCGCCTGGCTCTCGGGGCCAATGATTCACCCCAAACCTGTCCCCGTCCCTGTGGAGCCTGACTCACCCGGCGGTTTCCCAAGAGACCATCTTGGTCCCCTGACGTGGGGCCCGGCGGAAGTCCCGTCCCCGTCCCCCGTCATCCCAGGGAGGGGTATGGGCCGGACAGGGCTGCAGGAAGCCAATTCCTCCTCTGTGAGCTGGTGTGACGGCTGCAGGGTGGGGACCGGGCTGCCCGATGCCGGCCGGAGCCTCCCTGTGCCCGTGGACAGGTGGAGCGAGTGCGTCAGGGCTCAGCAGAAGCCAAGCCTGTGATGGTGGCGCTGCGCCGGGGACCTCCTTGCTCTGGGTCCCCAAAACGCTGCTGGTGGGGGGTTCCCAGGCTGTGCCAACCTCCCCGGGACCCCACTCCCATGTGCTGTCCCGGGGGGAGGCTGCTGGCCCCGGCCTTGCTCCCCGTCGCCCTGGGTGCCGCACTGCTGTGGGGACGCCAGGACGCAGCCCCCGTGGCGTGCAGGGGTGGGTGAGTGGCGATAGGGGACATCCCCGCCACGCTCCGAGCAGAGACGGTCCCCAACGTCCCCTCCGTCCCGCGAAGGCGCGGTGCCGGGGTACAGGAGGCAGCTGGGGGTCCCGTGGGAACGGCGGTGCCTCGGCACGGAGCTGCTGGGTCTCCTGGGCGGAAGCGTGCCAGCGCTGCCGTGTTATAAATACACCGTGATTAGAGGGGAACACTCGGGCAGTCCCAACCCCCTAATTAATTTGAATTAATTAATTTTTACAAAGCCCACTATTAATAGGGATGATGTCAGCGGGCGGCTGAGTCACAACTCTCACTCTGTGCGGGTCCAGCCCGGCCCCGGGCCCGCAGCGCCGCTGGCTTGTGGGCTGCGACGAGCCACCGCGCTGGGGCACGGCGGGACGTGAGCAGGGCGCTGAGGGCCACGTCCTCATCCCCGGCCCTGCAGGGTGCACCGGGGGTTGAGACCTTTCCCGCACTCCCAAAAAGGTTGGAGCGATGCTGGAGCCCCGCGGGATGCTCCGGAGCAATCCCGCTCTGCCTCCCGCATCCCTCCGCTCTGCCCTGTGGTCCCATCCTGCTCAGCCCCGGAGCATCCCCGCGGCGGTCGAGCCCAGGCGACGCGGCGGGGGCCGGGGTGGGTTCCCAGCAGCAGGGCCGAGCACTGAATTTGGTCCGCTGCCCGCGTGGGGAGGGAGCAGAGGACGTCGCGGCGCTCGGGCGGCGTCTGTGTCCGGCTGCAGCAGGAAACCCAACACTGCGGCGCGGGGGACTAAGCGCCGCGCTCCCCTCCCGCCTCGCAGGGGATAAAACCTCTCGGGGGGCCGCAGCCCGCCCGCAGCTCTGCCCGCAGCCCAGGGGGGTGAGTAGGGGATTGCTGCCAGTGACACCGGCCCCACCTCGCCCCACCGTCTCGCAGGACGAGAGCAGCGCTGGGGACCCCCGCGGGAGCCCCGTCCCGGGGCGGGGGGCTGGCAATGCACCCAGTCCCCAGGGAGCACTGGGACGGAGGGGCAGCCCCCAGCCCGGGACCCTGCTCAGCCCCGCAGAGCTGAGCTGAGACCTCGCAGCATCACCGCACCCTGGGCTGGGGAAGGGGAGAGGGACCCCTCATCCCGACGCGCCCCAGGCGTCTCCTCCCCGGGACGCCCCAGGGAGCGAGTGCGTCAGGGCTCAGCAGAAGCCAAGCCTGTGACGGTGGCGCTGCGCCGGGGACCTCCTTGCTCTGGGTCCCCAAAACGCTGCTGGTGGGGGGTTCCCAGGCTGTGCCAACCTCCCCGGGACCCCACTCCCATGTGCTGTCCCGGGGGGAGGCTGCTGGCCCCAGCCTTGCTCCCCGTCACCCTGGGTGCCGCGCTGCTGTGGGGATGCCACGCCGCCGCCTCCGACCCCCTCTCGCCCCCTCTCCCTGCAGCCCCAGGCCGCTGCCGTGCCCCGGCGCCATGGCTGCGGGCCAGCTGACCGAGGTGGAGATGGCCATCGAGACCATCGTCACCGTCTTCGTCACCCACGCGGGGAAGGAGGGCAAGAAGGGCACGCTGACAGCCGGCGAGTTCAAGGAGCTGGTCCAGCTCCAGCTGCCCAACCTGACGAAGGTGAGACGCGGGGTGGCGTGCACGGGGTGGCTGGGGGGGGCAGCTGGGTCCCCCTGAGCTGGGGGGGCTGCTCCCGGTAACCTGGGATTTGCGAGGAAGAGTGAGCGGTGGTCCCCGCTCCCCACATCCCGCTCGCTGGGGACCGGGATGCGGCTGAGGCTCCGCTGCCATCCCCGCAGGACGTGTCCCTCGAGGAGAAGATGAGGGAGCTGGACGTGAACAATGACGAGGAGCTGAAATTCGGCGAGTTCTGGCGGCTGATCGGGGAGCTGGCGAAGGCCATGCGGAGGGAGAAAATGGGGAAGAAGTGACGGGGCTGGTGGGGAGACTGGGCCAGCGCCGAGTGAATAAAAAAACTTTCCCTCAGCCGGAGCATCTCTGCTGTTCTGAGCGGGGGCCCCATCTCCTCCCCCATGGCCCAGGGACCAGCCCGTGCCCGGTGCCGTGAGCGATGGCTCGGGGCTTGCTCCGCGCTGGGACGGCTGCCGCAGCAAACTCGCGACGGAAGGGGCCATTCCCAAATGGCCCTCGCGCTGGTCTGGCTTATGGGGTGCCACCCCGCGCCCCACAAACGCCTTCCTGTGGGGCTGCTTAGTGCGGCCCCGATGGGTGGCAGAGATGTGGCCGGGAGCGGGGTGGGGCTCGGGAGCATCTCCGTCAGCGACGCCGTGGCGGCCGCGGGTGGCAGCCACCTCCGGGGCACCCATGTCCGTCCTCTCCGGGGTCTTGGGTGGCGCGGGGAGGATACGTGGGCCGGTGCAGTGTGCCCCGGGCTCAGCGCCCCTAACCAAGACCCCATTCCTGGTGCAGCTCCGAAATCCCGACGCTGGTGGGGAATGGTGGAATCCCCACTGTGGGGTGACCCATCCCCGAGCCAGCCGGGGCCCGGAGCCCACGTAGCCATTCCCAGGCAGCACGGCACGACCGGGCTGGACTCAGAACCATCGCTGTGGCCTGGAAGGAGGCGTTTCCCGGCCCCACGCTGGCCCCGGGCCAGGCTGGGAAATGAGACGCCTTGCACCACACCGCAGCTGGCGGCGCGCGGGAGCTCCCACTCACACCTCCCCGCCGTATAAAACCCCGGCGCGCCGCAGCCCGCGCACACCCAGGACAGCCCGTGCAGCAGGTAAGTGGCCCATCCGCCGCTGCGGGATGGGGGTCCGTGCCCGAGGGGTCTCGCCGCCCCTCTGCACCCCCCCTGCTCCCACGCTCGGCTCTGCCACGACTTGCCGCCGGGGCAGGGACGCTCCCACCGCCGGGACGTGTCCCAGCAGCTCGCCGCATCCCTTCCTCGCCCTGCGCTGAGCCCGGGTGCCAAAGGAGGGGAACCTCCCCTCGAGCCGAGAGCTGAACCGGGCTTTCTCCCCCTGCCAGCTCCCCAGGACCCCGGCGGAGAGGACACCCCCGCCGCCGCCACTGCCGCCGCCGCTGAGGACCTACAGACCCCGCGAGGAGCAGCATGGGCCAGTGCAACTGCCGCAAGAAGCGCAAGGTCCATGAGCGACACCGTGGCATCGGGAGGGCTGGGACCCCCGGCGGGGTGCGGGGGTGACCCCGCACGGCCCCGTCCCTCGCAGCGCAGCCCTGGGCACGGGGTGACTCAGAGCAGCGCGGCTGGGCCAGCCCTGTCCCGCAGCCAGGCTCCAGCGGAGGAGCCGGGGGGCTGTTTCGGGGTTCGGCGACGCAGCCCTGACTCCGGGCAGGGGGAACGCGGTGCCGCGGGCTTGGAGCCGCTTGAAAGCTTGGGGAACCAGGCGGCTTTCTCCAGCTCCTGTGGATGCACCCGTGGGAGCCACGCTCGCTCCTTGCCCCTTCTCCAAGGATGCCCGACGGCAGAAAGCCTCCTGCTTTCCTCGGCTTCCAACCGGGACACCCCACGCCCTGTGGCATCTGCAGAGGATTTGGCCCTGGCCGGCGGGGCCAGGGTGCTGAGGACGGCTGGGCCGGCGTGGCCTGATGTGGCTGAATGGTGTTTCGAGGGGAGACCGCGGATGCTGAGCGAATCACCAGCTTTTTCCCTCCAAACGCTGCTTTGGCTGATTGGCACCCGTGGCCGGGGAGCTGGGCGCGTGGGTCGGGCCGCTCTGTGCCCCCCGCCCTGCCGGGGACGGGGTCTGCAGCGCGACGGGGAGGGAGAGGGACCCGTCCCAGCAGGCGTCCGGGCCGTCCCGGGCACTGACTCACGCTGCCACCCGCCGCTTGTGCAAAGGAGAGGAAGAACCAGTCGGGACGGCGGTGACGGCCCCCGCGCGCCATGGGTGTAGCGCCCGGAGACGCCGGGGTGGCTGAGCCTCGCTGGCCCCGGGCAGGGAGAGGTCCGGGCAAGCAGAGACGGGGGGTGACATGCCCGTGGGGAGGGGTGGCACGTCGAGGTGGAGATGGGGTACGGCAGCTGTAGGGGGGTATTGCAGCTGGGCAGAGCTGTATGGAGGGACGCAACATCTGTACGGCAGGGTCTCACCTCTGTATGGTGGGGTCTCATCTCTTGCATTTGTATGGGGAGGGGGTCTCACATCCGGGGAGGAGGTCTCACATCTGCACGGTGAGGTGTCACATCTGCAGAGGAGGTCTCACATCTGGGCGGTGAGGTCTCACATCTGTATGGAGGGCTATCACGTTGATAAGGAGGTTCATCAGATCGTTGCGGAGGGGTTAAACGTCTACTGGCAGTGTCCCATCTACGCGGGGGCTTGTCCAGTCCATCGGGGGGGTGTCCCATCCCTGGGGGGAGGGGTCCAGCCAGTGCTCACCCTCTCTCCCCTCGCGCAGGACAACCAGGAGCTCACCGACGTGGAGCGGGCCATCGAGACCGTCATCAACCAGTTCCACTGCTACGCGGTGAAGGGGCAGAAGGAGTACCTGACGCCCAACGAGATGCAGGAGCTGGTGGTGCAGAAGCTGCCCCATCTGGGGAAGGTGAGGCTGGAGCCCGGGGGTGGGCAGGGGGAGCTGGGGTGGGCACGGGCTGCCTGCGGGACCCCGCAGCCGCATCACCCCGCTGCTTTTCCCGCCCCTGCCGCAGTGCGTTGGACCCCTGGAAGAGAAGATTGAGTGCATGGGAGACCCTGACGAGGCCAAGCTGGAGTTCGGAGAGTACTGGGACATGATGGGGGACGCGGCCAAGGGCTGCCGGAGGAAGTAGAGGGGGGCGGGGGACGGGAAGGCACCCGAGGCCTCAGGCTCTGCACCGAGAAGCGCGAGAGGCTGCTGGTCCCGGCGGGATGTGCCTGGGAAAACAAAGCGTCGCTCCTGCTGGGGCTTATCTCCTCCCCGCGTCCCTGGCCGGGGTGGAGGGGTCCCCCTCCCTGGCTCCATCCCTGCCCTCTCTCGGTTCTCCTTCCCGTCAGGAATCCTCCCTTCCCATCCCCAGCTCCGGCCGCGCCGCGGTGGGGGGGAGGTGGCAAGGGGGTTCCTGGCCCCGGCTCTGGAGCTGCCCTTCTCCGTCCTTTGCTCCAGAGCCTTTCCCCCTGGGGTTGTCCCGAAACCCCTCCGGTTGCAGACCCCCCAGCCCCGGAGCATCGCCGTGAGAGGGACCTGGCTCCTTTCCCCTAAAAGCCCCCGGCTGCGCGGGCTCCCCCGCCCGTCTCTGTGCCCTGTCACCCGACGGGAGCCCCTTTGCCACCGCTCTGCCTTGTGCTCCCAGCATCTTCAGGGGCTTCCAGGGCTCTGGGGTCACCGGTCGTGGCCTGGGGGTGTTCCCTGCCCTTCCCTCAGAGAGGGACCGCGGCACCCTGCGCCTGCCCGGGATTCGGGGTGCTGCGCCGGGGTGGGCTGCCTGCACACTGCTCCCCGGCTCGCCCCTCTCCAGGGATGCTGGCCCCGGCTGGCGGCTGGGCTCGGGGCTGGGAGGGTGACGGGTTGTTACCAGCTTGCGTCACTTGCAACCATTTTTGTATAAATTAATAAAGGAAAATACCAGAAAAAAACAGCTGGGTTGGGTGGCCTCATTTGTCCTTCGTGGGAGAGGGACGGAGGGTGCAGGGAGGGACAGGGCTGCAGGGGGGGATGGAACCACAGGGGGGGACGGGGCCGCAGGGATTGTGGCTCTGAGCATCGCTCGCTGCTGGGTCGCACGGCCCCACCGGCCCCGGGACAGAGCACGAGGGTGTGAAGGATGCTGCGGGCGTGCAAAGGATGCTGCGGGCATGCAAGGGATGCTGCAGGCATGCAAAGGATGCTGCGGGCGTGCAAGGGATGCTGTGGGCATGCCATGGGGTGCTGTGGGCATGCAAAGGATGCTGCGGGCGTGCAAGGGATGCTGTGGGCATGCAAAGGATGCTGCGGGCATGCGAAGGATGCTGCGGGCATGCCATGGGGTGCTGCAAGCGTGCATGGCACTGCGGGTGAGTGTGAGCACTGCGGGTGTGCGCAGCGCTGCGATGCCCATGGTGCTGCGGGTACATGTGGCACTGCGGGTGCGCACGGGGCTGAGGGTGCGCACGGGGCAGCGCAGGCGCCCGCTCACCACGGTGGCTCCTGACGCTCCCCGTCACTGGGACCCCACAAGCAGAGCCAGGGCCGTGCCTCCGGACCAGGCACCCCAAGGGCTTTAGGCACGCGGCTCCACGCTGGGCTGGAAGGAGCTCGGAGAAGACCCCGAAACCTTGAGCTCAAAAAGAGCCAGGAGCCGGGAGGCCAGCAGTGAGGTGCCGCCTGTGCGGGGAAAGCGTGAGATTTCTGTGTAATTATGGGAAATTAGAAACCAATAAATGCCACAAAGTGGGGGCTTGCTGGGACGGAGCAACTGGCTCAGGCACCGAGCTCACGGAGGGCGAAGGAACGGGCTTGAAAGGGTGCAGGGCACCCGCTGAGCCTGCTTATCCCACCTCTCCTCTGCCACCCGGGAGAGACCGCGGTTCCCGCGGAGCTCCGCGCGCCGGGGGAGCCTGCGGGCAGCCCTGGAGGCGCAAGGGGGACGGGGACCCCGAAAACAGTGAGGGTGTGGGCTCCTCCATCACCTCGCGAGGCTTTGTGCTGTGGAGAAAGGGAAAAAAAAAAGATGAACAAACCAAAACCAAACGAAAACCCAGAGAAACGTGATGAAACTGGAGGCCGGGACGGGCGGCAGGTGACCGACACCGCGGCTCGGCCACAGGCCGCCCTTCGTCTCCTCTCACCTTGGGGTGGATTTCACAACGAGAATGACTATTTATTGTTCCTGCCTTGGAAATAAATACATGGAAATTAAGCAGAAAGGTGTGGCGTGCGTTTAATTAGAGACAGGAAATGTGTCAAATGGTTGGGGTGATGGTGGGGGGGAACGGGGAGCCAGCGCTCCTGGATCCTCTTCCCAGCGCCGGGAATGTGCCGTGGGAGTGGGGACTCCTGGGTCCTCCTTCTGGTTTGGCGAGCGGCTGGCTGGCGTGACCATGTGCTGTCGGGAGGACGGCCATTCCTGCGGTGTGAGCCGTCCTCGATAAGTATCTGTTGCATCTGGAAAGTCGTCGGAGGCGGCAGGAATGGCTCAGCCTGTGCTGGGGCTGTTGGTGCCCCTCGGTGAGGCAGCGCCAGCCACGCAATCCCGGGCACCGCGCTGCGGGGAAACTGGGAAATTCATTAATCCGTGCTGGGGCGGCCGCTGAGTGCTGGGGCAGTACTGGAGCCCATGGCGGTGGGCACCGGAGACCCCCCAAAGCTGGGGCTGGGTGTCCACCCTCTGCAGAGGGTCCCATGGGGCAGAGCCCGTTGGTGAGACATCCAAACTGCTCTGCATCCTTCAGCTCTGCAGCTGGGGGGGAGCAGGGGAGAGGCCAACACTGCCGGGACAGTGGGAACGGCCGGGAACCCTCTCGCCGTGGGTTTGGATGGGACGTGGCTGCTCCGAGCGCTCGCACACGCCCTGGATGCCTCGTAAAACCCAGGGCCTGGATGCGGTTGTGACATCTGCCAGGCGCTGGAGAAATGAGAGGCCGTGACTCAGAGGTGAGCTGTTCGCCCGCAGGGGCCGGGAGGGATTCCCACCCTCCCGGGGTGGCGCAGCAACGACACCCCAGCATCTCGGCCGAGGACGGGCTCGCTCCCTCCCAACCGAGATTAGGAAGGAGCCAGCGGAAAGCCCAGGTGACACACGTCGCCTTTTCCGGGACGGGAGTCCCAGAGGCGCTCTGAGCCCGCGAGATACCATCTGCATCTCCAAACATCTCCCAGCAACGCCTGTATCTCATCTGGGCATCGAATCGCTGCGCCACGGCTCCGGCAGACGCGCAGGGCTACAATTTGCAGGGCCAATTAATTACGGATGTGAGTGCACAAGCACAAGCAGCAGCTGAGAAGCGCCATCCCTGTCCCAGAGCATCCGGAGAGCTGGATGCGGCCCTGCTGGGAGCTGGTGCCCGTGCTTCCAGGGCTCCCAGACTCCAACCAGCCCCTCTCACCCTTCAGAACGAGTGGTTTTGGGTCAAATAAATGTTTTTTCCCACCCTTGCCGGGCAGTTCCTGTGGCACAGCGGGCCCGATCGGCATCCCTCGCTGGGTGCACGGGATGGTTTGGAGCGGGGCGGGTGGTGGGGATGAGCCGGGCTTTCGGCTTTTCGGCTGTGGGTTTGCATCCCCGGGGTTCGGCTGGAGTTGTGCCGTGCCCGAAAACCCACCGCTGCCAGGAGCCCACCGCCCCTTCCAGCCACGGGGTCCCTCGGGGTGGCCCCCAAACGCCTGCTGTCACCCCACGGCCATGTGCGGGGCAACCCCTGGGAAGGAGCCGGAGCCCGCCGCGGGTCCCGGCTTGCGCCGACCCGTCCGGGTGTTGCAATCGCGGGGAGCCATTTCCCAGGTGAGCCTCAGCAGAGGAACGCCCCGAGCACGTCAGGGAGGGGTGGGAGCCTCTTTAAAAGCCTGGCCGGGCCCGGCGGTATGGGTGCAAGGTGAGGAGAGAGCAGGCGTCACCGGCTTCCGCTGCCCCTGCTGCCAAATCGGTGACAGACGGACACAGCGGGATCCCCAGACGGAGCCAGGTGAGGCTCCCAAAAGCCAGCGCCGGGACCCTTGGGGTGAATATTCAACTGGGAGCAGCCCCGGGACGTGTCGCGGCAGGTTGGGCGCTGGAAATCCCCCGAGCCCTTTGGCAGCACCGCGCGTGCGGGGCCGGGGTGGAGGGGACCCGCCGGACGCTGGCGGGGAGCCGGGATGGGGGCGAGCGGTCTGGGACAGGGCTTGGCGGCGCCCATCCACCTCTGCTGCCTACGGAGAGCCCAGCACTGGGTGCCCAGTGGGGTCCGGCCCCTGGAAAAGGCCGTTTCCCATCGCTTTGCCCACAGCCATGCTGGGGCTGAACCCGGCTGCGGGTCCAGCTCTGGGCACCGGTGGGAAGGAGAGGGAGAGGCGAAGGAAGAGGGGGCACCGCGGCGGCAGGAGCGGAGCAGCTGACAAGCCCCATCCTGCCCATCCCGCCTACCCGGCGCCCAGCCCTGCCGCAGCGGTGCCAGCATCCCCGCGCCGCGGTGGCCCTGTCCCTGCGCCCCAGGCCAGCCCCGGGGGAGTGCGGTGAGGCTGGGGCGCAGGCGACGGCGGGGCCGCGTGGCTGGGCCGGTGCTGTGAGTCAGCGTGGAAGCAGGAGCCTGGATGCCCCAAGGATGGGCTGGGCGCGGGCAGATGCCGGCGCGGGGTCTGCATGCGGAGATCCTGGTTGGGTGGGTGTGCAGTGGGTGCTCTGGCCGTGTGATTAGCTTTCGTTGGCAATTAACGGCCTGGGACGAGGAAGGGCCAGAGCCGGAGGTCTCCAGTGAACAGCTCTCGCAGAGTTGTGCCGGGCACTGTGGCTCGCAGGGGGACCACTCAAAAGTCACCCCGGTGACCACCACCCTCCAAAGGGGCAACCGTCCCCAGTCCCGGGATGGGATGTGTCTCCTGCCACCACCCTGACGTGCCGACTTCCTCGGCGTGGGGCTGAACTGAGGAGGCTTGGTGCAGAGAGAGAGAGGAGCCGTGAGGCAGGTTTGGGGTGAGGGGCAGGTCCCGCCTGCTCCCAGAGGGCTGCAGACACTCTGCGGGATGATGCCCCCGGAGTGGGAGTTGGCACTGGGCCACCCCTTTGGGCTCCATGCGTGCCGTCCTGTTGGCTTCCTCCAAGACTCGTGCGGCCACCGCTGCTGCAGGGGTCGGCATCGCGCCCCTCCCGTAAATCCGCACGGCTCCAGGGAAATGACGGGGAGCCGCACGCCCTGGCTCGCCCGGTGCCACTGATGAGGCAGGAAAGAGCCAAGGCCGGACAAGGTGACGCTGTTTCCGTCCCTGCCTGCGTCCTGGCCAGGATGCGGATGCTGGACCCCGTGACAGGGACCATCCTGTTGGGTCCATCCATAGAAAGGAGCTTCCTGGCTTGAGGCGGCCTCGGAGCTGTGGAGCGGGGACGCTGGACATCAAGCAGGCAGGCGGAATTGGACGCCGGGGTACAGGGGACGCCCCGGCTGGGCTGGCGGGGGGCTCGGGCGGGTTCAGACCTGCCCCGCCGAGGTGTTCCCGGAGCCGTGAAGCAAGCGGAGGGCTGGCCAGTAATTCCTGCCCTCACCCCGCCGCCACCGCACGGCTCCCAGCCCCATTCCTCCCTAATGAGCCCTGGGAACCGTCGGCCACGGCCCTGGCGCTGCGGTGCCCCGCGGCCCCAGCGCTATAATTGCCGCCCTGTCCTACGTGCGGGGGCGGCCGCCTCGGGGAGCAGGTGGGGCGGCTGGCGTGGGGCGGGTGCTGGGGCTGGGAAGATTTTTGGGGCTGTGTGGGGAGACGAGCCCCCTGCACAACGGGGCTGCGGAGGCTGCTTGGGGGGCTTGCGGTGACCCCCACGCATGAGCGATGGCACCACGAGCTTTGGTGGCACCGTCTGCTCTTCTACCCCCTGTTCCCCAGCACGGGCACGCAGAGGGTCCCACCGCCCCTGTGCCTGACCCCCATCCCCGCAGGCAGCCATGGCGGAGTGCACGGAGCTGGAATGGGCCGTCCAGGTGCTGGTGAACAATTTTGACAAGTACTCGAGCCGCCGCTGCTGCTGCAAGAAGCCGCGGCGCATCAGCAAGAAGGATTTCCGCAAAATGCTGAGCTGTGAGCTCAACCACATGCTGACGGTGAGGCCGGGGAGCGCGGGGCCGGGAAATCGGCTCCTCTCACCTGCACGGGGTTCCCCCCTCCACCCCGCTTTTTCGGCCGCCCTGGTGTGAGCGGCTCCGCTCTATCCCGCAGGACACCGGGAACCGGCGAGCGGCCGACAAGCTCATCTGCGACCTGGACGAGAACAAAGACGGGCGCATCAGCTTCGAGGAGTACTGGACCTTGATCGGCGGCATCGCCAGCCCCATCGCCCAGATCATCCGCCAGCAGGAGCAGAGCGTCAAGCACACCAAGTAGCCGCCTGCAGCCCAACCCTCCCCGGGCTTGGCCCCTGCTTCTCCACGGCTCCCCGCTTCTCGCCTCTCCTGTTGCCGAGCCCGGCCCCGAGCCCCCGCTCGCCCCGCCGCACCTTGGTGTCCTGTGGCTTCGCTGACCGAGCCATGCCGGCGTGCAATCGGGGCGGAAAGACCCCACAGGTGGGAGCTGGGAGGTGTGAGGTCGTTGCAGCCTTGGGGGGCTCCTCCTTGCCCCACGCCATGCCATCCCTGCCCTCATCCTCCTCTGCAAGCCCCGTCCTTGCTGGGCTGCCAGGCAAGAAGCAAAGGGAGAGGCTTCCCCTCACCTAGGACACGAATCCTGTTTGTTCTCAGACCTCTGGGGCGCGATCCCGCTGGCAGAAACCCCGTGACGACCGGGATCCCCTCTCCCCTTGGAGCTCCCCCTGGAAGTGGGGGTTCTCCCAGGGAAAAGGGTGCCTTTCCCCCCGCCCACGCTGGTGAAGGGTCTGCCCTGCCTGCTGCTCCGGTCCTTCGGGCTCGGGGAGCGGCACCGTCCCGTCCGGGCAGCACCGCTCTGGTTATTTATTGCGGCAATAAAGTTTGGAGGAGCAGCGGGTGACGCCGAGGCTCTGCTTTCCCGGGGGTGCACTGAGGGGACGCGGGGGGCCGAGGGAGGGTGTTTGCCCTGTCCCCTGTCACTCACACAGTCACAAGACGAGCGATAACGCCCATCCCAGCCCTCCGGCCTCGCAGGGC
>JAAGAY010002162.1:0-15383 GCA_011801015.1 Ardeotis arabs
AAAGGATGGCGCTATGCTACCTTCATAGTGAGGATACAGCAAAGTCTGCAAAAATAAAAATAAAGACAATTCAACTAAGTAGCAGTAACATCCAGGGTTCTTCACATGAGAAGAGATGGCTGGTGTCAAACAGCTGGGGAGGTGAGATGAGAAGGTGTCATTTCAAAGAAAACAGAGCTTTTCGAAACCCAGTGCCCTGTAATAGGCAGCGTGTTAGCTGCCGCTGTCCTGCCCAGAGTTCCATCCATTTCAGTGCTCAGGATCAGCAGACCCAGTAACCCCAAACTGAAGGAACACAGCAAACTACAAAGATATGTGGGAAAACTAACTATACTGTGGCTGGGCAGGTGGGTAACCAGAACGGGACAACTGCTGGGTGGAAAATTCCCCTCAACTTCCACACGACAAAGAAAGCACCACTTTGTACCTCTGCTCATTTTTTAGTGGCCTGATAATCTGCCCCACTTCCCACTTCTCCTGCTGTCAAGACCTTAAGGAAATGAAATTTGACTGGTAAACTCACGAGACCCAGTGCCACCAAGTCACCCAGAACAACCAGCACCACTGCCAACCGCTGCTTTTTCATTATTTCCAAGTAATCAAATTTCTGGAATTCTAAAAGAAAACTGTAAATAGTTATTCTTATGCATTGAGTATATTTTGAAAAAAAACAGTTTATGACTTAATTGTAGTGTGGGTTTTTTTAAACCACAAATATGGCTTGGGACGCAAAAATTAAAAAAGATACTGTGAGGCTTCTATTATTACCTTGCAAGAAATATTTAAATCATATTAACAGTTTCACTTTATTTTTTTTCCTTAGTTTTCCTTAGACTTAAAAAAAGAAAAACATTCTTCTTCATTACTAGGAAATGTAAATTGGAGCTTAACCTACCCCATAGACCTCTTTAAAAAAGGTGATATTTTTATGTTCTACATTTCAAAAAAAAACCAACAGATAATCAGGAACATTACAGAAAAGTAAATCTAACACCTTGTTTCAGTTTTGTCTGTCTATTCAACAAGTAAATATTTACAGACAAATTTCAAATTCCCTCTACTTAAATTAAATCCAACAAAAGCAAATAGAAGACTTTGTAAAACACACACACACACAATTTCTCACCATGTTAATCTTTCAGAGTTGATGAAAAAACACCAGTGACTGCTGGATGGCCTTCCACAGCCGGACAGCACTTGGAATGGGTGTATCCAACTGCCAAGAACAGCGCAGGCTGACACAACAAAGCATCCAGCACCAGGATACGCTGAAGGCTCCATTTCTTTAATATGAACGTTTAGTACCTGTTTGGCTCTTCACAAAAAAAAGTAAGAAGAAGAAGCCTCAGGGAACCAAGCAGCTCACATAGCCAGTTAAATGTTTTGGTGGTACCAGTTTTTGAGAATTTGATTACATTAAAGCCTTTCTCGACCATCCTGGAGGCTCTGTCCGTGTTCTAACCTAGAACCGTAACCCACTTACTACATAGCTTTAGACAACTGATGTGTTCACTACTTTTCCTGACACTTATGAAGTTGTTCTATAACTAACCTAACTCATTGCACCTTGTCCACTCCAGATGATGTTCTACCACAATATGGCAGCTACAGTTTTAGGACATCATTCCTCACAAAGACAAGACTGCTGGCCAGCAAATCAACATCTGATATCAAGATCATTCAAAATAAGTAATTCTATTAATAAAAAAGCATTCTTGTGAATGTTAAGTTCTACTTTGCCATTCTCTCAATTTGAGCTATTACAAAGAAGTGTCAAAGCCATTTTGCAAAAATGGTTTTGCAAGCCTTCCTACTTCTGACCAGCTAAACAGAAAAGTAAGTGGTTAACTAGAAATAAAACCCATCACTTGTACCTAACTCTTAATGAGCACAGGAGTTGTGACAATACACTAAACTACCACCTAGCTTTTTAATGTGAAATTACGAAACCAAAGTTCTGCAGACAACTTTTAGCCTGTTACATCGAACTGCACAAAGTTTTTTTTCTGTGGTATCCTAGAACTACAGTAAGATAAATAAATGAGCCACTGTTAGCTCTCTTCTTTGCAATTCTTAGTACAGTCACAGAAAAATATAGATCAATTTTCTGTGGATGAAAACTGCTGTGCATCAACTGAAGTAATCCATACCATAATTCACATTAGCTGCCGATACTTACACAGACCTCAGGAAGAAAAGGAAAAAAGACCTTCAAACAATTCCACATTTAACATGTGCATTTTTATCAAATCAGTTCTCATTACCAAAATCAGTAAAATATATGTAAACTAACGTAAAACTAAAAGTTTATGACAATTTAAAAGAACAGAACTTTGAAATTTTGCACGTTTTCATTAATACTTTAGTTTCATTTGAGCAAAATATATGTTTCATAGTCTCAGAAAAAAAGCAATAGTTCCAAGAAAGAACTTAAAAGTCCAATTATTGTGTTTTCTTTTAAAAATATAATTAACAACTCTTACTAAAAAATAGTACACAAGAGAGTTTCTGATTCCAGAGAAGTGAAATGGCACCATCTAGTGACTTACAGATGAGAAAATCAAGTCAGGAAAGTTGTAACTTTTTTTACTTCCTCACGAACGGTAGATTCAAGTCTGGAAACAATAGCAAAAGGAAATGTAAAAATAAACATGAATGCTGGAACACTTACGATGGAACAAGGAATTGAAAGTCAATTGTTATTACTCAAGGATTATTCTTCTACCAAACGAGGTATCTATGTTCTTTAGTGTATTAAAATGTTTTTGGAGGCACGTACAATATAAATCTAATAGTCACATACTACTGACCCAAATATCTTCCCAGGAAAGCCAAATGCTTTTTAAGCAATGGCAGCAACAGCTTATTAAGGAGTTTTCTATCAATTAATGCTAAAACATACAGCTGTCAAAATTTATGAATAAAAATCTAGTAACTTTGGATGCATCTAACTCTTCACTGATAAAATCAAGTAAGGCAATGGCCTCCTCTTCAACTAATAACAACACATCATACCTGCACAGGGACCATGACGCTACGTGTATATGTTCACTGATTCACATTTCCAGCAAATTGCCTAAAAGCTGCCAGCATAGAACATTTCTAAGCTATTTTTACAGAACTAAGCTTCAAGTGCTTCTGTACAGATTGCATACATTTTATAAAATCTTCTAGGAACTCACCTACTAGAAAAAATATAGACAAACCCACTGCTGCTACTTATGTTTTTTCCCTTGTGCTTTTCTTAAAGGAATATATTGAAAAAAAACTTAGTTACATTTTTCTCAACAAGAAGTCATACGCCCTCTGGAGGACTATCAAACAGGGCTTTTTCTTTAGGAATTGCAATACAAAAAGTGAAACAGTGAAGGGGGTTGTGCAGTGGAGATTCTATACTCTTCAGACATTTTTCACCAATGTTTCCTCTTTTGTTCTTTGCTTTCTGTATATATTTCATAAATACAAAGAACAGTTTCTTGCTTTGCTGGAAAAGGTAAGTCTCTAACAACCCAAAAAAAAAACCCATCAAAACCCACCGCTCTAAACTTTTAGGGTGTCCCACCCTAAAAAGTGGGACAAGTTGAAATTATAGCCCCAGAGAATTACGTTTTTTTACACACTGAGAGACTGAAAATACTTTGTGAAGAACATTACACTGATCTGTAGCTCTGCTGGCTTCTCGCTTATCCATAGCTCTACAGCAGGGCAAAGAATGCTATCTATTCCTAATAAAAACAAGATAAAGAAGGTTAACTGTTTGTTGTAACAGAGTTGAAAGTCATTGAAAAAAGCAACAGTGAGGAGAGCTGGCACTGCCGCATACTGCTGCAGTCTTCAGTAAGAATAAATAAAAAAAAATCATGAGGGAAATCACAGAAAAGCAAGCTACTACAAGCTACTGCAGGTACAGACCAACCCCAAGAACATGTGGATAAAATCCTTTCTGGTTAGAACAAGTACTGGGTCAAACAATTTTATCCACTGGCTTCAACGTATGCAGCTGGCCCAGATCAATTTCTCTATTTCAACGAACCACTTCACCACACGGATACATATTTTAGCTCTAGCAGGGCACAGAAACATGTATTTGAACAGACTGCCCTTCCTCTTTCAAAACTGATTTCAGTTCAAGCTGAAATTTCTGCCTGTTTTTCAGCTGACACACAGTAAAAATGGGACTCTCGTAATCAGTCTTTCGAGAACACCTGCAGAGATGACTTTAACTTTTACAAAAACCTGTACGATTTGCAAAGTGTGATTTTTTAGAAACTTTATTTGCAACTATGTGGAGGTATTATTTATAGAAATTAATTGTCACTTGTTTTAACCATCATAGAGAGAAACACAGTGGAAGTCAATAGACTCCCATTTGAAATGATGACTTTTCCAATCTCAGCTACAAAGACATGTTAGAGTATCTTCTGATTCTAAAATTTTGTATGAATACCCTGAAGGAAAAGACCTGCAAATAATTCAAAGAGAATACATGAACAAATATGCCTTTTTAGGACTAGCTGTTACTGCATTTTGTCTTTAAGGATGCTGCACTAAACTTTTAATAAGCTAACGTTCACCCACTTCATTAGTTACATAATTAAGAAGACATACATTAAACTGCTTTCAAAAAATTAAGAGGAAAAAAGATAATTTCTACTACTTAAAGCCTAAGACTTCACTAACATTTAAATTTTAAGACCCTCTATGTCTCTAAATGAAAGTAGCAGAAAATTTTGCAGGAAAACTTGCTGCTGTTCTAGGCCTCCCTTTTGATGTAGGTGAACCTCTGCAGGGGAGGCTGAGCTCACTTGTTGGAAACCACTGCTCTAGAGGAACAACGACAGACTTGCGTGGAGTCTTTCAAGAGGCACTTAAGCATCTGACATCTTTAAAAATAGAAGGAACATGAACCTTTAGATCTTGAATTACTGAAACCAGTGAGTGTGGTACTGTATTATCAGAGTATGGGGAGTCTCTTGTGACCAACTCAAAATCAGAAGCACAGAGCAATTTTATTAATAGATGGTATCACTTAAAATATTCTAACTATGGTAAACGCGCAAAGACAGTCAATGTAGAGAGGTGTTGACCATCTCAGCCACCTCTATAGCTGAATCTTTGATTATTAATGTAATCTAATAATTGGCATAGTTATCGTAACACAGCCCTCATCTTGGTTGCACAGGAAATGCTTAGGGCACTCTGACTTCATACTCCTTTGCACATTATAGACCCAACCACATCTCCATGCACGACATGCACACGTGTCTGTCAAAAAGCTGTCGAAAGGCCAGTGGAATCAGGTATCTAATTCATTGGTATGGAAAAATAGACACTAATCAAAATCAGTGTTGGTCACGTTTTCCCCAAAGCAAGAAGATTTTGGAATGATTTTTGGAACACACACACCAAAGTTTTCCCTTGTTATTTGGAAACTGAAAATAAAAACAATGTCTTCTCTTGGTTTAACATCAGAAATCAATCTCTTGAAAGACAACTGGCAAAAACAACCATATCATCATTTTGCACATACTACCTGAATTACAAGAAGCTACCCATAAAGGACATTTACTATTTGAGCTATTAAAGATTACATTTCTGTTATTAAATTGTAATTATAGGGTAAGGTAAGTATCACAGAATGCTATGCATGCAATTCCAGGTCAGTGAAGCAACCTGTTGCTTTCATGGTCAACCATAGTCACTCATCTGACATTTTATATAGCAGTCACGAGACAACACATCATGATATCAAAGGCACACAACACTGCAACCCACGTCTCAGAAAACTCAGCTGAGTCTATTAATTTTGTGTTCTCATTTAGACAATTTAAATAAAGGAAAAAAACACTTTTAAAGGTCAAATTAAATATTTCATTCTATATCCTTAAGCAAAATGCAGTTTGGAAAGTTTATTATCATTTAAACAGTTTGATCTTTACAGAAAGAGCTACAGTGTCATAAGTTGAAGAAAACTGGCAAACAGTAATAACAATAACTCATTAAAACTTCCAAATATATGGCTGAAAGGGACTTGACTAACTAATACTAACTTTTTAATGAAAAGCTGTGATAAATTAAATATAAACTACTTTGTTTTAAATTATCTTTCTTTCCAAGAGGTGGCCTTTACTGTGGAAAAAAGTTCAAGGGTTAATTAATATGGTTAACTCTATTAGATGTGTTTGATCTCCAATTTGCTTCATAGACTTACATTTAAAAATCATAGCTCCTAAGTTTTATTATTTGCTTTAAGGTTGCAATCATTTTATTTACTATTCTCAAACCTAACTCTTGAGAAAGTATGTTGCCACAAGAGAACCGCTGATACTGAAGAGTTAGCCATTTGTCCAATATGATTCCATGCTTAAGGAATCTCCAGTGAACACTAAATACCATATGACTTACTTAAAAAGTCTGTCCTAGGTAAACAGGAATAGTTCCTGGAGCAGAACAGAAAAGACCACTCCAAAGATGAGCACATTTTCCGTACTGATGCTTAATGGCTACCACCAGCTTGCACAGCAACAAACCACACAGGGGAAGAAAGCAGCAGGGAGACCTGCCAGACAAAAACCCTTGAACCAAAGATGGCAGGGAAAAACCCCCAAAGAACTGTTATTCGCATTGCATTTTCCACTGGCATCTGAATTTTCTAGTAAGGACCTCCATGAGGCAAATAAATTGGTTAGAGAGTCACAGAGTAAATACCACAAAAGAAATATGTTATAAAGAAGAGTGCATTTCCCATGACAAGAAACTATTTTTTAATTTTAAGAAAAATTAAACTAGCAATTTAATCTCTGATGTGGATGCGGTGGTTAAAAAACAGTTAAATAACTCTACCCAATTATGCAAACTACATTACCACTGCAAGAGGAAGGACCGGCCTAATTACACTGTGTGAGAAAATACAGAAAAGCACGATCCACTTCTAAAAACGCTTCTGGTAAAGTCTGTTTCCTGCTGTAGCTACGGTCCTTGGGAATACCCGCTAGGCACCGAAAATGTAACAACTGTGACCTGAAATGGATTTTAAAGTGCGTATGAAAATGCAGGGCCTGCCAAATCATCGGAGCTGGAGCGGGCCCGAGCCGGCGAGCAGCGGGGGCTGGGGGCTAGGCCTCCCCCGGCTGGGGCACCCTGCGCCCCTCTGCAGGGCACGCCAGCCCTGGGGAGCCCACGGAGCCACCCGCAGCCCTCGCTGGCACCTCTGGTCGGTGGGTGTGGGGTACAGCGGGGGGTGGCCCGGCAGAAACGTGGGGTGGGCTGCCGTAGCCATTTCAGAAAAGCGCCCTACCCGCAGCGAGGCCCCGGCTGGGCGAGGCCGAGCCCGTGGCACGGCGCCAGCCGCTCCCGGGGGTGCGGCGGCCCGGGTTGTGAGGAGCGGAGCGCAGGGCCGGCCGGGTCCCCACCCCTCACCCGGCCGGCTGCCCCGGAGCGCTCCTCCTGCCCCCGCGCCGCGTCCACCCGAGGGCGGGGAGCCCGGGGAAGGCGGCCCCTGCCACAGCGGAGCCTCGGCCGCGACCCCGGCAACCGCTGAGGCGGCTCTCCCCGCCCTCCCCTCTGTCCCTGAAGGCGGGCCCACCGCTGCCCGCCGCCTCTGCCGGTATCCCCACAGCGCGGGAGGTTTCCCGCCACCTGCCGCCAGCGCCGCCCCAGCCCCGGCCGGCTGCGAGGAGGGCGGCGGCGCGGGAAGCGGGGTCCCGGGGAGGCAGGGAGGGGAAACGGCTTCACTTCCACCTTCTGCTTCACTGGGGTTTTTCCCCCCCTCCCTTGAAACAGATAAAATATCTGCGGAGAAACGCAGCAGCGTCTGCTACCCAGCACATGGCCCCCACAGAACAGTTAAATCATTTAATACTGTTTTTAAAGGACTGCCTGTCCCCAGAGCTGGGGGACTCATTTCAACTACACTTACCCGTCCTAATCTGGAGAATTACTTACAAACAGTATTTAAGACACATGTGGTTGCCTTTTCCCTGTATTTTATTGGTTCAGAGCATAAATGGGAGTTTTACAGAGTCATTGCAGCGCAGGTGAGGAAGCTCAGAAGCTGTATTTGGCAGCATTAGACATTAATCTCATGGCTTCTTGGAAAAAATCCATCCTTCATCTAGAATACATACCAGAGCTAGTTAGTTCCTATGTCACCTGTGGAAAAAGAAAAAAGACAGACAGAAAAAGTAAAGCAACACTAAGGATTTGCAAACAGCCTTGAAAATATACTAAACATTCAAGTTTTCTTAAAAAAAAAATTTAAAAATCGTTGACACACTCATTTCCACTTCACTTGTAGTTAACTGGGTAAGTAACGACTGCATTTTTCTTTGCAGATGAGCACATTGCCAGTGGTCCAACAAAAGTACGTACGTGGATGAAGCAGTGCTGAAACGTGCCACAAATTGTGAACGTGGGCAGCCGAGAAAGGTGCCAGCTCGGCAGTGCTGGCCCTTTTCTGTCCGAAGATAAGTATGTTCCTAGTAGCATCATCTCCTTATGGTGTTCCACAAAGGTGTTAAACCAAGCCAGAAAGGTTAGTGAGCACAATGGTAATCTTCTCCTCAGAAATCAAAAACCATTCTGGAACAAGCCCATCACTCTGAAAGACCATGGCCTAACTCAAGGCCTTGGGGGAGCAGTCCTGGCTGTGTTATCATGGGCACATAAACAGAAAAGGTCACAACTGCAGTAAGTTCTCAATCATCTAATCAAGGAAGGTATTTAAGACTAAAGAGGATGAAATTCTCAAGACTTCGTGAACGTTTATAGAATCTTGCTCACTGTGAAGTCAGTTACAATGTATTCAGTAGCAGAGTTCAAGTTACACACGCTTTCCACCGTTCATTAAATGTGTTACTTTCTCAGATGAAGAAAATGCTTGTATCCTGCTCCAAACTTACAACTTCAGTTCACAAATTGAAGGAACAATACGTACTGAATATGTGCTGAGGAATTTATGTAACATTTGTTCACACCAGAAGCTTTGTGCTGATATGCTCCACTGAAGACAGTAAAATATTTTTGAAGCGACTACAAAAGATCCTAAAGCTCTAAAATTCTCTTCAGTATGTTTTGCATTCCACTCCATGCCCTTTAAACCTCCAGATGACAAGAATAATGTTATGCAACATTAAAGCTTCATTTATATATCTCTTGACGATTAGAATCCTTCTAAAGAAAAATTATTTTGAAATCTTACATTATATTGATGACTTCAGTATAGTTCAAGAATTCTGAAGAGCTGCTAGTCAACTAAGTTGGAAAACGAATCATTTAGGAAAAAGACAATTTACCAGATTATAAAAGCTGGGTACATTCTACACATGTACCAACAGCTTGCCTCCATTCTACAAGTGTGCACTATTTGTATAGTAATTGCTACTGCACAACCAAAACTAGATCCAGGAACTGTAATAAATCACCATTTTAACCAGTGTAAGTATGCCTGCTATTTCCTTTTAACAAAAGGAGAATACAAATGTATTTAAAATGTTATTGGGACGCAGATGCATACCACTAACTTCTGTGTGAACTGAAGGACTTGCAAAAGTGATTTTAGGACTGCTAAGCATCTAGAACCAGTTCAGATCAAGGGGATCTGCACGAAAATGTTTAAATAGCTGGTCCTAAAGTAGCAAACTTGTCTGCCAGAAGCAGTCTGGAAAAAAGCACAAGACAGCAAACAAAACCCAACAAATAATAAGGTGTAACAAGAATGTAACTCTAGCCTTTTGTTGTTTAAGGTAGAGACAATATATCCTTTCAGCTAAATACAGTTTATTAGATGAACATGTAAAAAGATTAGATGAACAAACTTTAGAAGCTACTTGTCATCCATGCATTTCCCATTTATTCCTTAGGGTTCCTCAACCACTAATCTGCTTTTGTCTTGGGTAGACAAAACTATTATTTCCTTAGGTTCACTAATGTTCATACCAATTGTGAGTTACTGCCAAACCACAATAATTTGGAAGTCAAGAACTATTGATAATATAATAGCCAACAAATATCTCTGTCAAATCTCTCAATATTCAGTGTTGAAGGAAGCTGGACAAACAGTATTTGCTATATTAGTCCATGATATTTGTGCCACAGGTTACTTAAGTCATACCTTTCACATAATGCTCTTTTAAAACAACAACAACGACGAAAACGTTAACATTGGATGTTAACAGCGTAAGTGAGTAGATAATTCTGAATCAAACTGGAGATTGCATCTCATGTTATCTTAACTGGCACTGCCCAGAAGTTACTTCTGGAAGGGTATTTCATGGCACCAAGTGTCTGGAAAAATCGTTCCTTCTGAAGCTGAAGGTCATTGAAATAATATACTTACCTTTAAGGAATCACTACAGGAATAGAGGATATTCCAGGAGAAATCTAAACAACAGTCAAGTTTAGGAACAAGCAAAGCCATGCAAAAACCCTTGTGGTTTGCCACTGAAGCTAAGCAAAGCTTTACACGTGCAACTCAGCTGGAGACCTTCCCACAACAGATGTATGGAAAACAGAGTGGAAATGCCAACCATATAAAAACTACATGGAATATTTCACACAAAATACTCCAAATACTTTTCATTATGTAACTTTTATTTGAGACACACATTGTTGTAAAAAAGTTCACATGGAATAATAAAACCATTGGAGTGTGAAGTTCTTTTTAGGGGTTGGGTTTGGTTTTTTTTTGTCTATACACATCAATACACAATTAATGATTAGGTTTACAAGTTAACCACATGACAAGTCCACTTTTATCTGCAGGAGCTTTTCACATTACACCTTTATACCAGAGATAAAATGTGCTTAAACACACACAGTAGAACACTTCTATTTCAAAATTAAGCATTTTGTCAAGGACTATACTTTTTATTCTGAATTTAGTAGCTATATAGCATTAAAATAACTGTAATTGAAGTTTTATTTGCAAAAATGTTTGTAAGGCCATAGGAATGCACTAAAATACTTAAATTTACCAGAAACAAGAAAAATCAATGGAAATCCTGCTATTGTGGAAGAAAGAAATACAAGTTTTATTTATAAGAATGAGAATAGCATAAGCAGTTCAGTGAATGGAGCAGAAGAAAGACCTATTATCACCTACAGACCAATCCTTAGGAAGTTTAACACTGCAAAATTTCAGTTACATTAATAACCAAATAACAGATGCATTTTTCACAAATAACACATTTATGCATTTTACATATTATTAGTGTACTTTCAAATCATTATCCATTCACAATATTTTAATGTGATATGTATATTCGAGACTATTCAGTTGTGAAAATGATCCACTTGATTCACTTGACTTCAGCAGACTAGCATGGGAAAGGTACTTACAACAGGAAATACTTTCTGTAAAAAGAACTACAGGTCTGAAAAGTCAATTAGCATTTTTGAGGCTGTCCCCCAAATAGAAAAGTGATCTGTGTTAAGTTCCATGAGTGGTTTAAGCTTTAGCAATAATAGAACTTTCAGACAGTAAGTAAATCAAATATTCTGTATACACTCAACAAAAACTTCTTGTGCGTGTTTTGCTGAGCACAGACTGAAAGCTAAAATTGCAAAGCAGTAAGACTAGTTTGTTTTTTGTTTGGCTGGTTTTTTTTAAACCATTTTGAAAAATATTGGTCAAGATATAGTGCACAGACATGGAGCCGAGGGAAAGATTTCATAAAACTCAACAGCATAAGTAGCATTTTTTGTTTTATCAAAATCCACCAAAAAATGTCTGCCTTTCCTGAAAGGTTAATGGCAATTTCTGGAAAAAAAAAAAATACATTTGCTGCTTAACAAATAATAATTATATGACTTTTGTTCTAATGGACATTAGAATACTAACTAGTTGACTGAGGTATAGTTAAGAGTCCTTCAAAATTTACATTATATAGTCTTGAGCAAAGTAGCAACAGAGACTGCACAAAACAATCATAGTGATATTAGAAAAGCCTGTAGTACCCAGCATCTGATGCGTAGGCAGAACATACCATTTATCACCCGCCTGCCTAAAGGAAAAGACAGCTAAAAAAATTCCCAGTAAAACATACAGCTGATTTGCACACTAAGATACAGCACATTTTTCAATGTCTGGCAAGGCAGACTGTACACAGAAAGTGGTCTGTACTGACCAAAAGTTAGCACATCGATAAAGTGCAGCCACTCAGCCATTTAATACTGCTGGAGAAGAGGGGTGGGGGCAAAACAACAAAGAAAGAGAGAGAAATCTGCATTTTACCTTATCCATAAGACCACATGAAATTAGAATTCTTCAGTTTCAGCAGGGGACAACAAAATTGCATTAAATTCTTCTACAAATAGAAAAAGATGAACTTTACATGAACATTAAGCAAAGTGAAATATTTACTGCATTATCTTCTCATGCATAAAGTGAATTTCCTATGGTCTTACCTCACATTTATGTACAGTTTAGCACAGCTAAATGTAAGAAAATAGCAAGTTTTTTTTCTCCCCCCCCATACAGAGCAGATACCCCAATTTGCTGCTGCTTCAAGAAGCACTTCATAGACTCTGCTACTTACAGGCTCTTTCAAAGGGAAGTTCATGGAGACTAATATTGAATGAACATTTAGCCACACAGCGAAGACAGGAAAAACAATACAAAGCATTCTGTAAACGGTGCCAAACACAGAACATGTCAGTTTTGGTTTGCAGACAACCCCTGAGATAAAGAAATCAAAGTATTACGACACCAAATAAGTCAGAGGTAAATTACTGATAATAAACAACATTCATAATTGGTGTCACAACACTTTCTGTATAGAAGCACTTTTTTTTTTAACCATACAGAAAACATAACTGCTTTAGCCTGTCCAAGAAAAACCTCAAGGGTAGACAACAGAGCAGTTAGGGTTGCTTTGTTTTTTCACTAAACCTTGTTGCCATGAAGATCTTTCTGTTTTAGTGCAGCAACAGCAGTTTATGAGATTCATCACCTAGTTACAATAACTATTTCTATTCAGCTACTGGTGGGGACAGGTTGATAACCACTTAAAACTTCATGGAACCAGCTACTAATGTTAAACCTTTTAAAACCAAAAGTCTTTAAATCTAACGCGACTGGCCTGTTCATTTCAAAATATTTCTAACAGACCCAGAGATGACAAATTCAGTACCTGACACCACAAAATGAAGCGGTTATCTGTGGTAACAAAAAACTCACTGTTTACAACTCTAGACAATGTAGTGAAGCAAAAGCAAGCACATCAGACGTTAACTTTGACAATGACAGAACGCACCTATCCCCTCATAACAAACATGCTGGACACAAACTTGTAGTTAAAGCTTACTATGGTCCAAGTTTGGCACATTGACAGAACTAAAGCACCTGTTTTAATTGCTCATTGAGGAAATTTTTCAGAAGACAATAAAAAAGTAGTAGAACAAAGACTAGGTTATACGATGCTCAGTTGAGTAAAAAAAGGCAACTACGTTTCAACTCTGCTTCTAACAGTCTAGGTCACTGTACCAGTTTTTGATGAAAAAAAATAGCTTAACTGCAGACCAAAGAGGGCTTCACACATTCAGTATCACCTGCATAACTAGCAGTACATTACAGCCCTAATCTGACCATTTCCTTAGTGCCAGAACGTGACAAACTTTAGCAACTGCACAGGAAGCTAGTTTTTGGACACCTCTGCTGTCCAGGGTCGATGCTTACAGACATTAACAAACTATCCTTAGAATTACAGTAGGAATGGAAGTCACCTTTAGAAGCAGTCATTTCTGAACAAATGAATCCACAGAGAGGTTACTCAAAACTCATGCATTCAGCTTCCACAAGCCACTTAAGTGATAGTGATGAGGCCAATGTGTGACGATGATTTCAACTCCAGAGCGTACTTCCTCATCAGAAACAAAAAAAGGTGCAGGCAGTTTGAGCTAACAAAGGGAAGGTAAGTGAGGAAAGACACTGTGTTTATTCAAATAACTGAAAGGTGCATCTGTGAATCAGACAGTGACTGGCAATTCAGAACGCAACTTTGCTAAGTCTGGTAAAGAAAGAAAAGCAACATACTACATTCAGACTAGAAGCCGTAGCTTCTGCATGAACAGATTTGTGCATCTAAGAGACAAAACCCATACAAATTGTTAAATGCCAATTGTTACAGTAACTCTCATCACTAGAGTGTCAACATCCATATTGCAGTCATGGCCACAAGTATACAGCATAGAAAATAATGGAAGTGAGACTTAATTTTTTCCCCTGGCTCTTCTGCTTAAAGATAAATTTGTTTAAAAAGAGAAAGAAAAACCTGCACAAATCTGTTAAGAATCTTAGTTACAAGTCAAACTGTGCAAATACAAATGTAAGATTGCGCTGTAACAGGCAGTAAGAGGCCAATACGGATGTGCAAAGTTAAAAGAAACATAGCAGCTTTTGCAACAGGCAATAAAACAGAAAGTAAAAAAGGAAAACAAGTTAACTCTTGCATTTGTGTCTCCACTTCATAGCTTCCATATCTGAGAAAGAAGAGCCTGACAGGTCAATAGGCTTAGTGAGCAAAATCCACTTGGTATTTTGTGTATCGCAGTCTACGTTCAATGGAGCTCTCAGCAGCAGCTTGGTGGTATTATTTCTGAGGCTTTGTGACCCTGTGCTTTCAAAGAAGCAGAAAAGGTTCTAAGTGTGCTGCAGTCTATCACTAGAAGTTCATCAAAGTAGCGTGCATCGAAAGAAGCTGCTCTTCTTAGATCGATTTTCTGTTATTTTTACTGGCCCACCTGCCCCTGATGAACTGTTGTCATTCTGAAAGAGAAAAAGAGTATCAACATCACAAAATGCAGGAAAAAAACCCCAAAAGTCTAGCTTTTCTAGCTTCCCTCCCCACTTCAACCCCTTGCAAAGCAATAACCAGAGCAGAGGTTTGTTGCAGCTTGAGCTCCTCAATTAACCAGTGATTGTAAATCACTCAATAAAACTGCCTGTTTTACAATGAAACATTTATCCAACATCCTGATCTCAAGTACTGGCTTGAAGGAGTGACTACGTAATTTGACATTTAATAAAGCAAGGATCACGCTGTTACATTTCAAAGAACACATCAGTTTCAGGCTGTCGAATGTTAATTTTCATGCAAAATAAAGAATAATTACACACTGATGTGTAATACAGTGTGATAAAACACTGTTTGCTCAAGTTTGATCCAGCATCCACTGTAATCCCCAGGAGTTTTTTGATACAGCTACTACTCAGCCAATTATTTACAGCAGTCATGTCAATGTATCTAGTTTGTATGCCAATTGGAAATACAAACCATTTTTCTGTTGAGCTTTGTCATAATGTCCCGTGCAAGTGTGAAAAATGCCTGGTGAGGAGCAGAAATTAAAAAAAAAAAAAAAAAAAAAAAAAAAAAAGAAAATAAGCC
>JAAGAY010002162.1:15403-37065 GCA_011801015.1 Ardeotis arabs
AGTCACAACAGACTTTGTCATCGCATAACTCTTGGGAAAGAAAAAAAAAATCTGCCGAAGAGAAGGTGCTTTAATACTTTTTTTTTTTTGCCAAACCATACTGTGCGAGACAACTAAAAACCCATAGAGAGGTTTGAGCTGCAATATACAAGCTGCATTTTTTAATGCTTTCTTCACTATTCATGTGACAATTTAAAAAAATATTCAAATAGGCAAGTCGTCTGCAGTAAGCACAAACTGATGTTGTACACTTAATGACCTACAAGAGTCAAAAATGAAACTGCAGGGTTTGTAATGAAAAAGCAAGTCAACCATCTGCAGGAACTAATGAAGAAGAGAGGTACTTTTTCTTAGGAGACTATTGCTGTTCACTATTGGTATTAGCTGCTGATGTTCACACTTTAATTCTCTGCTGTAAGAATCATAATGACACTGAAAATCAGGTCAAGCACTATTCCAGAAGCAGCACAATGCAAATAAGTCCATTCAACTACATTGTATAACAATCATCTTGCAACTAGAAAAAAAAACACTTGGATGGCACAACATCAGTCATCTTACTTTCAGAGTAACAATCTCTTTAGTTTCTCGTTAATTTCTTATCTGCATGATCTGAATTAAGTACGTGTTTGGAGAACTTATAAAAGGTATCTCATCAATATACATGGAAAGGTTTTTAGATGATTAGGTACAGGAACAGCATTTAAGAACAAGTCTGCCTTATCTGAATGAATGAATGAATCTTAATGTAACTGCCTTCTGATATTACATTATTTTCTCGTCCACGCTTTTCATGGAGTTAAGATCCTCCCCCCACCCTCCTCGAGATGACAAGAGTGATTCCTGGTAAGATAGACTGGAGATGAGCCACTCTTCCTTCCGATTCTATTTCCTTATGCTCTCATAAATAGGGATCTTGTGTTTTTAGTATGAAATCTATTTGCAGGAAACCAGACTGTAAGTCTATAGAGTAATCATAAGTCATCTTCCTTCTCTAGCATCAGCTTATGACAGTCTATGCTGACGTTCCAGGTTAACACACAAATCTTCAGTCTCATCTGCACAGCATATATTTACTAGGGATCTGAAGGCTCCTCGACACAGTAGCATGTTATTCTGAAAGTAAAGAATCTTGAATCCAATTTCCTGCACAAAGCATTGTTCTAAAATGATCTCTCTTCCCTGTCCAAAAGCACCTGCAATTTAAGTAACAAGGTACAGAAGTCTAAAGCAACTGTTTGCTACAATAATAGTAAACCACCCTGTTAATACCCATTAAAAAAAAATTCCAGACATTACCAGAAAACAAAAAATGCTGGATTTTACAGTAGCTTTCTAAATATAGCAAGAGCGTTGACCTAGGATCACAGCTGGGACTTCAGGTCCCAGATCAGGTCAGATCACGAAACATGCTTCCATAGAAGCAGTTCAAGAAACACACCTAAGCATAACACCCATCTCTTACCTCTTCCACATTTATGCTGGATTTTGCACTCGTCTCCAAAAATTTGATTCCATAATCAATTGCTAACTGGAAAAGAGGTTAAAGTTTTTCAATGTTTTAAAAATTCCTTTGTAAAACAAATGTTCCACATTGGCTCGTAACAGAATAGATGCTCTATGCTGTATCAAGTTTTAGAAATAAACTAAAGCTTCATTTCTGCTTTTTTCTTACAAAAACATTAAAGTTACTGGACAATTAGACAATATACTAGAACAGGTCATACCCTCACGTAAATTCAAAACCAAAAAGACTTATTTAGGACCTGAAAGAACGTTAAGATAGACTCTTCATTGATATGGATTCATGGATCAGATAACTATATACTATCATCCCATAAGCTGTGTTACTAACAACTACATTACTTCAGCTATGTACATGATAGATTATATAGTATTCTTACTTGCTTGTTTGTTCTGTAGAACAACTAATTATTTAAGCTTTAATAACAGTACTTATGACAAAAGTAAGTAACCACCATGGTGAATTGAGTACAACATGATCAAACTACATACAAAGCTTTATATTGAGATTTAGAATACTTCATGCTATAGCAAAGGTCAATACTGTTTACAAGATCTTCCCCTCAAGACAACAGTCCCATTAAGTTTATTCAAACTTGAAGACAGTCAAATTTAAAAACAAAAAGCCCAAACCTGGCATCCTGTAATACATAAAAGCTTCTGAAACAAGAGGTTTGAGGCCCATTATTTCTTGTATGTCTAAAACACACCAAATATCCAGCAGCCAAAATCCTAAGAAAAGTAGGCTTCTAAATAAGGTAAACCATGAAAGCTTACCTTTTCCCCTTTTTCTTTTGAGACTTGTCTTTTTTCATTCATATCACATTTGTTACCCAGGATCATTCTTTCTACATCTGAAGAGGCATGCTGAAAGAAGAAAAAGTAATCTCTCAGAAACAAAGCGCATCATTATTTAAAAGAAACTTATGTGTCAAACTCATCCACAAAGGAATATTCTTTTTTCAAAAAGTTATCTAACATGAAGGCTTTACTGAGAAAGAGACTGACTTTCAAAACAGGCCATTTAATATTTAAATACTGAAATAGGGTGGAATACATACTCCTAGATTAAATTTGCCTGAGTATTATTACAGATCAAATACAGCACCATGAGCTCTGTACCAGGTTGTGCACATGCACAGGCATTTGGCTATTCTGGAAATGTAATGGTACACACTTTAGTTCAAAGTGGTGCATGGACATCTGGTGTACTTGGCTGGAGTATCATTATGCAATGTATTTGCATTTTTAAAATAGATTATTAATAAAAGACTTTTTAATTAATAATCACTTTAGTAACAGAATTTCAATAAGAGAACTTTTCTAGCCCAGTCACTACTGGATCAAATTGGTCACTAATACAGGCATTTTGCTTAAGAGTCAAAGAATAATACTAAAGAAAAGCCCACGGATGTCATGTTTAAGGGGAAAAAAAAAGAAAAAAAAAAAAAGTAAGATTCTGCTATCTAACTACAGCTTCACTAAAATTAGGGTTTCTCCTCTAACTTCATAATGACCTATCCCTGCTTGACAGCTTATCCAAGACCAAATGAAAAGGTCAAAAATCTCTAATCGGACAAACACACAACACAGTAAAAACTGAAATTAGACAGATCTGTCATCATCTCAGTGAAAGGCAGACACTCTAAGATCTTGCTCCTTCCTACTGCTTAGACACACCCAAAAGCAAAAGAGAACAATAGAAGTCATACAGTAAGAGCTGTTTTGAAACACTTTATGCTTACTTTTTAAACTTAAGTTTTCTAGCTTCTGTCCCTAGATGAATGAGATAATATTCTCCCCATTAATAACCACTCTTGCATTCACTGCACAGTCTAACTTGGCCATGTATGTCAGCTTCTATAATGAAAGTGAGTAATTACTTTGTTATTATTTGTCCCAGGGAAATCATAAGATGGAACGAGTAAGAAGTACTTTCCAAAGTACCTACCTCCTCTATGTTTCTTATCCAGTTTTTTATGTTGTCAAAAGACTTTTCATTTGTGATGTCATACACCAGCATAATTCCCTAAATAAAATTGAGAAAAATCTAGTTAGACGAGCATTAGTTGATTTTTGATATATGCTGTTGGCTTGGTTATACTTACAAGAAATTCAATGTACGCTTTATGCGCCTATAATCCCTTCTCAAAGCATTATGCCATTGCTAAGAATTTACCCAAAATATTACTATTTAACATCTTTTGCCACTGTTAGAGGTCAAACACATCATCTATAAGAAGTTTTAAATTATTAGCCTATAGTCAGGAAAACTTTAAAAATTTACTACAACAGCAACCAGAACTCTATTGTTAAAGTCAAATTTAGAAGCAGCAGCTTTAAGCAGTCAAAGACGACAAACCTGTGAGATCCAATCTGCTGGGGCCAGTAGATACTTACAGCAAAGATGACACTAGGTGCTCTCCCAGAAGCTTTACCTCTTTCAGATAGTTATGTACTTATACTAGCGTGGGCTCTCAACAATTAGCAAAGCATGGGAAACCACACAACAGCTGCATTAAGGACAGATTGCCAGGTTCACCTCTCTTCCTTATTGCCTTTCCTATCACTCCTCGCAGGACAAAGAAAAGTCCTTGGCCATGGACTGGGAGGTGGGGAGAAGACCACGTCACTGCCAAAACCTTTTCAAGTACTAGAAAGCTCTAGAAGAGCTACAACCATCACTATTTCTCCCCATGAGTACTGCGTAACTGTGGGGTTATTTGGACCAGCAGCCAGCCTATGAATGGAATGGATCTGTTCACACAAAGCGGTAAGAACATAGTAGCAACGCAGCTAGTAATCAGCAAGTTGAAATTAAGTGTCTCAATATAAAGTATCTCAAATCATAGCATTAATGACCATTACAAGCAGTTATACCACAAAGGGTGCAGACTACAATTCAGTTATTTGACTTCAAATCATTCTTAATTGAAGAAAAAGAAACAGTAGCTTTTGTAGGTGACTGTATTTCTAGCCCAGACTTTGCATTCTCTACTGGCTGAAGAAAAAGCAATTTAGTGGAATATATACTTTTAACAGTAAAATAACTCATTATCTATTTTTCAAACATTTCAAGTGTTTAAAGGGGTTGACTGTATTAAAAGAAACCCTTGTCTTATTAAAGTTTGGCAACTTAGCTTCTTATTATAATCTGCAGAAATTTTATTTATATTAAAAAAGACAACATGGTTTGAAGTTTCATTGCAAAAACAGGACTAGACAAAGTACCAACAAGTTTTAAAAATGAAAAACAAAAATCTCAAAACAAAAAAAAACCCAACCAAACCACAAACTTTATCCCCCGCACCTCAAGCCACAATTATCCAGTCCTCCAGCTGAAGACTTACACGACCTAACCCTAAGAACAGCAAACCAGTTACACTAGTTGTGCCTAATTTTTTTCAAGTGAGAGCACTCACCATGGCTCCTCTGTAGTAAGCTGTTGTGATTGTGCGGAATCTCTCCTGGCCTGCTGTATCCCTAAAATTCAGTGAAAACAAGTATTTGTTGGAGATGATCTTTACACTGTTCCGTACTTAGAGATGTCTTTTTAAACAGAGTAACAATACATTGATCCTCACTCATTAAGAAAAAATACCATTGAGAAGCTGTTTGCACAAGTTTCCTCAGCCCTCAACATCCTCCTCGCTCCCAAGCTATCCTACTTACACCAGTGGTTACTGTAGCACCATAAATATGGCACAAAAGCATTTAAATTTTCATGTAAGCAATAAAACTCAGCACTACACAGCCTTCCTTAGAATAATGAAAAGATACAACTCTGATGCATCCAAGTCCTGCATTAAACAAAACCTAAGATATGCAGCAGTAAAATATTTTAGGACAGTGCATTTTCATGTACATTTAGCTATTAAAATCAGCCACTATACCTTAGTGTGCTGATATTTTGTCCTAGATGACTTCAAAGCAGTATCTGTCTGTGACTGAACAAAAGAACCGAAGGGTTTGGCTACTAGTCACACCCAGCGGGAACTGAACCCCAAAGAGCTGACAAAACACAGCTTTCTGACTTACACTACAGACAGAAAATTTGTACCAACCTCTTCTGGTACTTCACCTCCTTAGTCAAAGAATTCTGGTTCACATGCAAGTATCACAACTATCTCTTCTAGAATTTAAGAAATTAGCAAGAGCCCTACAGTTGCCAGTAGCATTTAAAGAGTTTGGCAAGTGTAATAATGCTTCTCCAAAAATACTCATGTGCTGTTATGAGGAGGCTCAGTCTCTACTAACCTACCATCAAGGAATGTGAGCATTATCACTCACCTGTGCCTCTGTGAATACAACTAGGAAATCAAAGTATCAGAGGAGATTATATTTTCTTAGTTCACATATTTTAGTTCACAGCTGTGGAGCTAATACTTCTCTTCCACACGGAATACTTAAAAGCGCATTTAAGAGCACAGCTTCTGCTAAAACGGGAAGTTGCTGTAACGTTCGCATGTGAGTAGGCTATTTCCTGTGCTACTGAAGCAGAAACACTCCAAGAGCAAGCTAGAAAAAAGTATAAACCTTATGGATAGTGAAGGAATAAAAGGTATGAGCCTGGTACAGCCAGGCTCAAAAGCTATCAAGTATTCCTGCTCAAAGACTAATTAAATACTGAAAACTTAAATTACATTGGAATACTTACCATATTTGTAGCTTGATCTTCTTTCCATCCAATTCTATTGTTCTGATCTTAAAGTCGATTCCTGCCAGAGAAAGAGATACTCTAAGTTTTGCAATAAATGAAAAGGAAGTGTCCAGTTTCCTTTTAACAATTTGGTAAGAGAAAACTTAGGCAAAAGAATTATTCTGAAGTTGTCATTTCTTCCAAATACCAGGAAGTGCTAAGGATGCACAAAAGTTTTCATCTGCATCCAACACGTCAAGGATAAATTATTCTGCATAATGAAAATAGACCAAACTCAGACTCACTGCTAGAATTAGTCAAGATTACGAGAGGAAGATTTAATCTCAAAATTCTTTCATTTTACAATGATAAGGTCACTAGTTTTAATGTGTACTTTCCTCAACTTGTGACTAGCCCCCGCAGTTCAAGTCAATTCCTTAGAACCTCTGCTCTGAGGAAAAAATGCATACTATGGCCCCTTAGTTCCTTTTCAAAACTGGCATCTGCCTTTGCAAACTGATGTTTAATGCAATCTAATCAGACATCACAGTAAACAGTAAAACATCACAGGAGATAAAAGCTACACAGATAGTTACTGAAAGTGGCTGAAGTAGATCATGCATGGGACTTTTTCAGGAGCACCAGTTTAGGAGTAACTTAGATTTTCTAGGAAGCTCCAAAAGGTATCAAGAAAACACTTCTCTCCCTGCCTTACCCTTCCACACAGTACCCATGAGTTCCAAGATTGACTTTAAGACAGATTTTAAGCCAAGGGTGAAAAAAAATTAATTAATTCAGAAGGGCTTAATAATGCCTTTTAAAGTTTAGAGACATCAAATGGATCTATGAATCAAAGCCAAGATTTCCAAACTGACTAGCCTTTACCCCGGACTATTTAAACTTTCACGTCACTAAACCTATTACTATAACACAGCTCAAACAGACTGCTCAAGTCCCACTACGTGACTGACAGATTTTTTAATCCCAGGACAGCCACCCCCACGTACCCCTCCAATTAATCTGTTTTGAAACTAACAGCCCATTTTTTCTTCACTGAATTTTAAACAGTTACTTGATATTTAGTAAGTTTGTAAAATATTTGGGGAGGGTGGGGTAAGTTATTCCATTTATTTAATTTATTCTCTCCTCCGATGTAATTTAAGTGACTATTATCAAGAGTATCTTAATTGAGAAAACGCTGTTTCTAGCTTTAAGAATTCATCCATCACTCAAACAGGAAGCTACGGGATTTTTTAATATACTGGAGTAGAATTTGAATATGAAATATGGACTTTCATTAACTATTTGACTTTAATTCTTCTCACATGTGATATTAATATTTTAATATACTGAAAATAGCAAGTTTCAGCCACTTAATCTTGACGTGCTATGCATATGTAGTTTAGCTCATTAGTTAGAATACAAATTATGAGCAGAAATATTGCATCAGCACTTTTAACAGCCTATGAAATTAATTGCATTAATTTAAAATGCTGTGACTACTGCTACAATTACTATTTCCCAAGACTCACTAGCAGATTTACAGGAAAAAAAAAAAAGAAGATACTTTAATTAATTCACATTATTCTAAAAATGACATAAAAATTATGTGTACTTTAAAAAAAAAAACCCTCATTATATGTAACAGAAGTTTGGCAAGTATTTCCATCTTACATTTGACAGGATTTTGTGTCTCCCTTGTTGTAAAGGCTCTTCTCCTAACTACGTGCAACACTTGCTGAAATCACAGGTAACTGTATTCAGATCTGAAAACAACTGACCTTCGCTCTAAATAGATCTTCTTTTGGCCTCAAAGGTTATAAAGCATTAATACAGATTTTTCTGTAAAGGGTATTTTATCCTGGACAACAGCAAATTAAATCAGTTTTAAAAGCTCCTTTGTGTCTAGGCCTGAAGTCTTAAAATTAAGAATAACAACTACAGGGAAAACTAGGTTCAGAGACTATTGTGGTTTAAAGATAATTCCGTATGTACTGTCAGCTACTGAAGCTAAGACACATCAGCATAAACAGTGAAAGACTCTGGTAGGGATGGTTTTCTGAGACAGCAAGCTTACGCTGCAGTCAGATATCTGTGCAGCAATCCATGCCTTGGACATTCTGGTTTCTTGTGGTTAGTCACTTCCCTCGCAGCACCAAAATGATTTATACAACCATTCCTTTCATCACTTCTGAAACTCAGGATCTGCACAAAAAAAAAACCTTCTCAGAACTTAACACTTCTAGTAGGAACTTCACAAAAATTCTCAAATAAAGATGAATTTCAAGGCTAAAAGAAGAATATAAAGGGGAAGGCCATAAACACTTCTGCTACAATACCAAGAAGTCTAACAAATGCAACTGAAACTTTTTAGAGGCTAAAATGAACTAGAAATTGGTGTTTCTTTTGTTCTTTCACTTCAGCAACAGGAAGCGGTGAGCTGCAAACATCGGTAGAGCAAGCCTGGTGACATGGGCTACCACTTCCTGCCCAGTCCACTTGCATGGCTAAGTATGAGCAGTATTTTGATTACAGTTCAAGTTAAATTATGCCATGTAAAACACTCCAATGACTACAGCATTTCAAAAGCAATTATTGACAGAAAGTTTCCTTTATCAATGAACCCTTATTTTGCACAACCACACAGTGGGACACAAGAGTTTGAAGAGATACTCAGGTCTAATAAAAGAGTCACTCGTGAACCAGAAAGTTTGACTGGAAAGGATCACACAGCTTTCATGGTTTTAAAATACAGTGTGCCATGCTGTTCTCTCCAGTAGGGAGAAAAAGCCCAGAAACATCTGGATGTCCAGCTGAAGTTAAGTTTTAGAAACTTTCAGAAAGCACAGACCCAGATTAATTCTTAGAACGCAAAGGCTAACACGATAATTATTTTTAACTGCTAAAGCAGAGTTGCCACACAAAAGCCTGATGCACTTGTGTTCACCTAGCAAGTCAGCACCTATCAGACACGGATACAAGAGCCTCTGCTGGAAGAATCACAAACTCGCAGTCTGTGAGACTGAAGTCTAAGTTGAGACCCAAACCGTTGTTCTTCCACCACTCTGCTCCCTAGTTACATGTTCCTTCTTATCCCAGCCAACC
Source organism: Ardeotis arabs (assembly GCA_011801015.1). NCBI lineage: Eukaryota > Metazoa > Chordata > Aves > Otidiformes > Otididae > Ardeotis > Ardeotis arabs. Next base: position 24,672 of record JAAGAY010002162.1, read on the forward strand.
TAGGCAGATTGTGCCCACAATTAATCTGTAACGCAATCACTTTAAAGAGACATTGGGCAATGTTCCAAAGAGCTGCACTACAATACTAAATACACAGGACTGTCCAGTCGTACATATAGAGAGGTGCCTTTGCTACCTTTAGTCCCAATGGTTTTCTACTCTGAACCTTAACAAAACTAGTCTGACGCAATTCTTACAGCAATGCAGAGATGCTGAAACAGTTCATTTTGCTACTTTAGTTTTCAGAACAGTAGCTCACTCTCAAGACATCACTGTTCCTCTTTTGTTCTCCCCTCATCTGTGATTTTAACACCGTAGTCATCAGAGCTATCTCAGATTTTCAGTGCTACAGAACCAGTTTCAGCTGGGTCTCCACTACAACTTTTCCCTACACAGTACCACTGTTTGGACTTACAGATTGTCTTGTTTCTTCTTTTAAACAAAATTTCTGTTGCAAAAAAATGCTGCAACACAAAAAACCCAAACCAAAGTATTCTGCCTGGAGCAAGTAAACTGTTACATCAGCAAGAGCAAATACTTCTGAAGGCAAAGGTTTCTCGGGTCTTCAGTCTGCTTAGCAAGAAGGTGCTGGAAGGGCCACGTTCTTGAACAATATGTGTGGGGAAAGACAGAAGAAACACACACAAAACTAATGTAAAAAAAAATATAACCACTTAGTAGCTACTGGCAAGCAAATATTAGAATTATTAATATTTACCTGCACTACTCAGTTAACCAGTACTTTAAGTTAATTTTTCATGTGGCTCAACATCAGTTTGCAGCAGCTGAACCTTACATGTACGAAAGTCCTATGATCAGATGACAATTCCTGTAGATTTTAACTTAAGTTCATTCACGAAGTTTCCTGTTTCACTAAGTTCATAGTCTGTATATTTAGAAACATTTTTCTGGTGCAGCTGTAGCAAGAAATCAGCCAGGAAATCAACCCCTTTCAGGATGCAAATAAATGTCAATCTCTGATAGCGTATGCTAGCCTGCATATCTACCACTGTAGAGTATTTTTCCATCTCCAGCAAAGCAATACTTTATTAAAAAAAAAAAAAAATTACTCCATGTACTAGCGTTTTAAATGGTTTAGTTCTTTTTTGTTTCATTGTTTTGTTGTTTTTTTTTAATATAAGCCAAGGGAATTTTAAAGTGCTAAACACCAAAAATTGTCAAGGAAGCTGTAAAAAAAATACTACTTGATTTGCCTGCTAGAAAGAGTCTAATTTTAGACCCATCTATCAAAGAACGTAAATGATGCACCGCAGCATCAGATCTTGTTTATCAAACTAAAAATTAAGAGATCTGTTTTGCATGGCCTGCATATAATAAAAGCCCCTGCCTCTTAAAGAGGTTGCCTTCCTACTTATCTAAATCCTACCTTACTCCTTTGAAGCAAGAATAGAAGAAACAAAATTAAATGGAAATAAAATTAAATTGAAATAAAATTAAATGGAAATAAAACATTTTTTCAATGGGATTCCCTGACAACCAGAAAGTTTGTGGCACTTATCACCATTGGACACAGATCACAACAAAAAGGAATTCCTTACAAGATGGGGGAAGGAGGCAAAGTACAAAGTCGCATTACCCTTTTCAGCAATGCAGCATCAGAACAACTGGAATTTATGTGTCAACTTTCAAGCTGGGCTCGTTCCAACTTCGCAGCATTGCTCCTTCCTATCCTACTTTGTTTACACATCGGGCTGTGAGGGTTTTGAGTTTTTTCAATGGGGAGAGCTGCAGAGGGAGAAAGTTTTGCGACTTCATTACTGCAGGACACAACGTGCAAGAGTCTTCAAGAATCACAAAAGGCAAGAAAAGCATTTTCCTGCAGTCACTAGGAATTAAGGCTGAATTAAAAGCAACTGAGAAATGAGCAAGCAGATTTGCAACCCACCTTCAAAAAAAAAAAAAGGAAGTGAGAAGCACACGACTGAAAATCAATATGCTTCACCTTCAGTTTGTTGAATGCTGAGAGAGAATTACTTGGAAAATACTCCTCCCTATAGGCTTGGCTTCTTGTGAACAGGAAGCAACTAAGTTGCCTAGATGAACATCAGAACTAGTAAGCAGTAGTACTTGTATGGCATAGCTGTAACAGATGGTATTGTTCTGCTCATCCTCCAAAGGATGGGTTTGAATTTGACAGCGCCATCACAAGCCTGTCATCTCCAAGACGCTGCAGCAGTACATGTTTCAGAATCAACTGCTGCCAGTGCATTTGCCTTTCATTGTGCTTTGAAGAGTTGTAAGCAATTGGTACTGAAGGACACTCTAGGCTTGCTTACGCACCTTGCTCACCACAAGATCACAGAGATCAGCACTGGTCACACACACGAGCTTTGTGTGGACACAACGAACAGAGCTGAAGAGTTTCAACATCTTCCACGGAGATTCCAAGCATAAACAGACCTACAGGGCAACGCTCTCCCTGAAACTTGTTCTTTTCCATACGCATCCAACAGCTGAGGGACATCAATTTGTTCCTGTACATTTTCCGCACAAGTTTACCCAGGGATTACTATTTTCATTTGTTCTCAGCAGTCAGTATTGCAGGGTTTGGATTAAATTAACTTTTTTTTTTTTTAAGGGAGTGTTTTCTTGCACTACATCAGTATACTGTCTCAATGTATAAGGGCAGATAAATGAAACCTCAGGAATTTGCTTTTATATTAGATCTTTCTTGAAGGATTTCAGTAAACATAAGAAATGACCAAGTAGGAAAAAAGACCAGTGTAAAAGGCAGGGTGGGGAACACTTGCAACACACCAGTGTGTTATGCAGCCTCATGCAAAAGAACAAAGTCTAATAATTTTGAACTTGAACGTTTGGCTTCAGTCCCTAGTAACATCTGCAAGGCATTTTCAGATGATCTCAGCAATGTCTTGTATCACTATGTAAATTAAAGACGCACTAGTCTTTTATTGCAACTATTCAAAAATACAACAGATTAACATGAAGCAACACACCAGGGTGAAGGTCAACATTTTTTACATTGTAAGATACGAATTTATCTTAGAATTATACACAAGTGCAACCATTTTTATTCATCCTTTCACAACTTAAAGGGACAAAGCTGTATTCTATTCCTTCCCATAGCTCATACAAATCTACAAAACACTACTAAACTCGGGGTGGGCTGAATAGACTCCTGCAGGTTAACTGGCCTTTTTTCATCTTACTGTTCACCCATACAAAGAATCTAATACTGGTGTCCTACACAATGATATGCAGCACAGTGTTTTGCATCTTGAAAGATATCAATAGAGTAAGATTCTTAAAGTTTAAACACACTACATTGGCAAAATATATAAATATACAGCTAAAGTAGGTAAAGCAACAAAGAATGCGGGTGCCATATGTATATGTAACATAAGGAAGTTTCCTGCTCATAAGATCTTGAAATTTACTACACCAAGATCAGACCAACACTCATAATGCTGCTTCCTTCAGCATGTGTCTCCTCAGCTACGGTACAGCCACCACTCTAAGCTTCCTCTCTTAAGATAAACTACTTTATATTTAAAATAGAACAAGGGATTCAGAATACAACTTATAGTCATCAGAATTAGACCAGCCCACACTTTGAAACATCCAGATTTTTGACAGCTCAATAACCTATAGTGTAATCTGACTATCACACTAAGATTTGAATCCAGTGCTCTTCAGCCACTTGTGTGTAACAGCACTGCTCCGAGTTCTGCCACCACAGTCGTGCACCGCAGTGCTTCAGCATAAAAACTTGAAGATCCTGCAAAGCAAAATTCTCGTTCCAGCATTTTGAATTCAGAATTTACAGATTGCTTTGAGCAGTCTGAATTGCATTATTTGAAACACCAAAAATACTCGATCCTAATGTAAAGAGTATAAAACAACACAATAGTAGAAACCTGTTACTGCCTGACATGAGTAAAATTACCAACTGTCACAACAGCCCAGCTTTAAAAGGGCTGGGTCCCTGCAGAATGCTTCTCAGAGTTTACAAGCTAGGTACTACACCTCTAGGATAAAGTGCTCTCATTCTATTTTGGGTGCAAATTAAGCCACACTTGGTGGTAACTCAGTTTCATCTAAAATAATTTTCAAATAGATTAAAACTGTATGACTGATACAGGCAGCAAAGTTTGTTTATTTTAAGGATTATTTATAGACCAACTGTCTCTAAGAGGAATGCACTAACTTAGCTGCTTTGAGAACATACTCCTTTCAAGCCAGTGTGCAACTGGAGAGCAGCAAATCTTAAAATGGGCCAACAGATTTGAGGCTACAGTTTCACAGCTATCTGAAACTAGATAGGTGCTGCCACTGAAGAGTCACAACCAAATCCTCTTCTCTTTTGAGCAGACTAGTTTTCATCTGGGAGAATTCCATAATTCAGCTTACCATCACCTGTAATGACAACTGATGGCGTAACTTAAGAGAACAGGTACACACAGTCACAGCTCTCCTCCTCTGAACAGCAGACCACAGACTCAGTTGAACCAGTCATTAAATTAAAGTCCTAGCTAATACAGACAAAAAGGTGGCCCACAAGTAGCTGGCAAGCAGCTCCAGTGTGAATCCTACAGCAGGATATCACCTGACCAGCTGCAGCTCCGTGCTAGTACAGGAATTGCTCTGTTTCTCACACTCCAACTATGGCTAGATACGGAACAGAAAAGGCTGCAGCGATCTCCCAAGGACACAGCCCCATTTTCACTTAACCTGTAATGCAGCAGTGACAGATTTGTGCATCTGTCATCTACTCTGAACCTCTTCCTTCCCTCAGGTCTCTGATGTGCAGCCTATGGCTTTCTACTGCACAAAAAAAAAAAAAGCTTTGACACATGTTTTAATGGCTAAGAACACCAGATATTCCCATTTAGAAGGTAGTTTAGGAATACAAATATTTTATTATTATTTCAGAAGCCCAGTGCCCAATATGAGATGACGTGATTAGTCTTATCAAAAGCATCATTTAATAGATAAAATAAAGAATTGAAAGTGGAACTCCTCAGAACACGAAAAGATTATGCTAAACCTCCTGCCTATAAATCAGATATGTTTGTAGATGTAGAAAACAAAATTCTGTCTTTAACCAAGATAACTCTAACTGAATACTGCTGTCGGGGGGAGGGAAGCAAGCTCGCTTCATCCAGAAGTTAGCATTTTAAGCATAACAAAAGGTTTAAAAAAAATGCCTTATTAAAAAAAAATGTATGTAACCAGTACTACCTTGCCACCATGATTCAAAGTTCATTGTTCACTATTCATATACCACACTTCAGTTGTGATGATAAGAAAAGGCCAAAAAGGCTAGGTGTGGTTTTGTTCAGTTATTTTTGGTCCAGATGAATCTATCCGACTGTCTAGTGAGAAATGGAGATGCCACTTCTTTTTTAAAAAGCCTCTTAAAGTTTTAGGGCTCCCACTTGATCTGGATGCCTGTACAGAACTGGTTATTCAGAGTGAAGACTTTTGGGGGCTGTACCATCATTTGTTTACAACAGAAGAGCTGCTACATGAAAACCAAGCACACAAAGTGTCCCAGAATTCACAAAGCAAAGGAAGAACTGGTAAGTCATTGATTACCTAGAGATAAAAAGCCCTTGCACGGTACAAACAGTGCACTTTGTATTAGGTACTGCATACGTATCCCATCAGCTGCAGATTTAAGAAAGGTATGGAAGACTTGATGGGAACATTTAGTACGTGCAGTTAAACACTGCTGTAGCCCAACAACTTGGACTGCCAAGCACCTCCTTGAGAAATCCAGGGGTATCAAGGCAGAGGGAAAAAAAAAAAAAAAGTTTAATCAGGTAATGTTAGACAGAGCAGGTATAAATCATGCATGACCACTATAAAGATAAAAGTGATTACAAAATATGAGCAGTGATTAAATTTTTGAAAGTTTTATAGGAATGCTGGAACACCCCACACAGACGAGAGTTCAGAGAGCACAGACCTGCTAAAACTGGAAGGAAAAGTACACAGAATATGAGTATTGCGAGCAACATAAACAGAGATAAAAATGAAAAGAAAAAAAAAAAAAGAAAAAGAAAGCACACACATCAACAACAGTAGTAAGACAGTTCTTAGCTTTGTAACTGATTCTCTGGCCAAAAGGGTCTTGGTTACCTATGAAGATCAAAATGTCTCATGCAGTAAGAATCATCGTTGTTAAGATAGCGTACTCTAGGAATTTCAGTTAGAGTCTGAAATATGGTTGTGTTCTAGAAGCAAGTGTGTAAAGTACCTAGTGAGGCAGCAAAATCAGACCAAAAGTCAAAGCAGAAGGTTTAAAGTTACTGAAGTTACTTTTTAAAGACAGCACTCTCCATAGACTTTGAGAACATGATTTTTATTGGAGGCTTGTTTAAATCCATGTTTTTACATGGAGGTAAGTATGTGGGGGTTTTTTGTTTGTTTGAGAAGCAAAGGACACGAGGGAAGAAGGGCTGCTTTATTTAACTTCTGTGTGCATGACGACATAGGCCTTTCTTGAAAGACTTTTACTACCTAAATTAACAGGCAAAACCACGTAACTTATTAACGAAACACACACTTGTCCTTCCGGCACAAAACAGTTTTCTTTCCCTATATTATGCAAGGTTCTTTTAATGGTCACTTCATCTCCTTTTCCTGCATTGCATATTCTAAGTACTCCTCTCTAGTCACTTCTGGTAAGCCAGGGAAGGTCTCCCAGACACTTACTGTATCTGCCTCCTTCCTTCTGTGTTTGGGTTGACACACACACCTTGCTTTGTCTTTAATCCCATCAGAAGTCACACCATACAGGCATGATATTTCTTTTCAATAAAGGAAAGCTACTTCTCTCTGGCAGATAAAAGAAAGGATGATTTTGCTGGGGGGAGGAGCAGTGTATGTGTTCCCTGGCTGGCAGCCACTTTAGCTTTGCCCAATTTCTTAAAGTCAACCTGCTCTTCCCAAATTCCAGATTTGGTGCCAGATTCCTGTTAGTAACCAGCCTGCTTTACACGTTCTTAGATGCTGCCCTACATATAAGAGAATGCAACTTACATTCAGCATCAGGCGTTTTCTCTGGTGCCCAACGCAGTAGAGTCTCCACAATAACAGCAAAACTGATACAGATCACCTTAAATCTGGGCAACTGTTTGTTCTCCCTAGCAGAAGTCTTCTGAAACATGGAGTACTTTAGTTGCCTTTAAAGCTACGTACGATCTAATCAAAAATGCCATAGCTTACATTTAAGAGGAAAGCTTACTATAAACTGCAAGATTAAACTGATATTAGATACAATTATTGGTCAAAAACCCTTTAAGAGGCATGAAATGACATCCCACTGCAACCCCTCTTGGGATAGGAAGCTGACTTAAGTTTTGAGTTGCAAGTCCGACAACTAAAAGCCTCCAGATCAACTCTGCTTGTACAAGTCTTACACAGTGCAGCTCTGTTGAAATTACTATTATTCATAGTTCATTCACATTAGAAAAGGATCAGATCTATTTTATATATCTACAGTCAGCTTAGAGGACTGGGCACTTAAGCTACCATAACATCTGATTAAAGATAAAAAGCAATATAACATCCTTTGACATACAAACACATACAACTAATTTCTATCACAAAACAGGAAATAAAGCATTGCTATAAATACTGCATGTATTCTTAATTACCTGTTATGAATTTCAGTTAAATTCTGAAATAAGTCACTTCAAGATGTATTTCTACTAAAAGGCTGTCCTATTGCAGAAGGACTCTGAAATCCTTCCAAAAAAGTATAGAAAAAATTCCCAAACAAAAGCTATGTCTTCAAAGCCCATATTAATCAGTCAATACATTTGTTCCTACACTCATTCAATGTTAGCCTGTGTTCTTAACTTTGCATTCAAACCAAGTCACAAAAGCAGCTCTGAGCTGCCCCCCTGCCACTCAAATAACCAGGTAACACATAGCCAAGAGAGACCTCCATCTGCCAATTAGGAATAGGCATAAAACAGTTAGACATCTGTTTCAGAGTAGCATGCAGCAAGAAAGCTGCAACAGCATTTTTAATAAAAGCCAATTTCACCTACGTTGTTGGCCTTCACTTACATTGCAGAACAGAGTAGAGTAATGCAATCTCATTAGCAGACGAAAATCAAAGTCTAAGATGTCTTTTGTTACCGGCTAGGTATCAAATTTAAGCAACCACGGGCACGAGGAGTAGAAATATTCAGTGAGGCATAATTTGACTTCAGTACACTAAAACAATTTCCATTACACATCATAGACATGGAAATTTCACTGCAAAAGGGAAGTTGATAATTCTGCTTGTCAAAGGATTTTCATCAGAGTGTTCAAAGGTCAGCATACATGTGCTGGATTGCCAGAGTAGTGCCCTATTTTGCAAGACGTAGACTAAGGAAAAGTTACTTCTGTAAAATCAACACATTTTTTCAGCTCTCAGATACAGCACTATCTCGCATGGGCAACTTCCTGCCAAATGCTGATATCATCTTGGATTAAAAAAATAAATAGGACAAATTTTGTTCCAGAGTCAGCAAGCCTTTGTACTAAGTCACAAATGCTATCAGCTAAAAGATATGACTTTACTCTCATAGAAATCAGTTTAAACAAAAAGTTGAAAGGAATGCAGAGAATAAACCTTATTATTTGGAATTATAAGCCCAATCCAGTTTTACCAGACAGCACTACCTGAACAGCAAGTTAAGATACTTAGAGATTGCTAAATTAATGCTTCTTATTCTTGTGCACCGCGCTGAAACTACTAGCAAAATGCACATAAGATACTCCAAGATAAGTTTTGCTTTCGGAGCTGTTGAAGTGTGAAAATGAGCTGACTGATCTGCATTTTTCTTTCCATGTAGAACTGTGCAAAAGCAGAAGTTTCCACTCAGGAAGCAAACTAAACAATATAACCTTACATAACACATTCCCGTTGCAAAAAAAAAAAAAAAATTTATCCCGTGTTAACAGTGAAAAGTTGATCCTCACTAGGGACCACAGCAGTACTAAGACTTGTCAACCCTTTCAGAGATTTTCCAAACAGAGCTACAGAGCCCTATATAAAAAAAATTAAAATTGCTGAAGGCCAAGGACCTGCATTGCCTAAGTTGCTGAAGGCCAATCCATGTTCTCACAGATTGAAAACACACAGCTTCAAGTAACTAAAAAGATCATCTCAGAGAAAGATTGCTGGCTCACTTCTCACAACAGGTAGCAAAGTTTGCTAAAGGTATTAGTTACACCAGGTAGCCAAGACAAAGACAAAAAGACTCTTACACCAAGAGTCACCCAAAAAAGAATTTGTAGAGTCTGGTACATTATAAATATATATGCACTGCACTTTTATCCTACTTCTTATGTAACTGTTGGCAACAGGACACTGGGCTGGAAGACCTTACTGCCTGAATCAGTACCACCATCGTGACAGCATTACCAAAGTCTTGAAGAGAAAAGTCAAGGGACCATTTCAAACCTCCGAGCAATCTACCACGATGTAGCCTTACAGGCATGTTTTGCATGAAAAAAAGGGAATCTGTAAAGTACGACACAAGCATACCACGCAAGATGACAAAGTAACTACACTTCATTATTGACTCATTGCTATAATATGAACATCGAGGCTAAATAAAACAAATATTCTATAATAAATTTCTTTTTTTCCTTTTGGAAAGTGTTTCCATTGCTTTGGTAACTGAAGTGCTGCAGTTTAACTCTGGTTAAACTACTAAACAACAAGAGGAGGGAGAAATTACAAGAAAGATATTTGGTGCTTAGACACAGTGGGGGCCCTTTCATCATGGCAACAAAGTTTGCTTTAATGTCTGGATGTAGAATCTAAGAAAAAAAAAAGTTGAAACAGTTAAAAATTTAACCCCATGTAATTAAGAAAAAACCCTTTAAAAGACTCACCTCACTCACAAATAGTATTTACATACATACAATAAAATTTTACATCAACACATCTCAAGCCTTCTCAGACTTCTACTGTTAAACCAACTCTGATCTCGTTAGCAGAGACAGACCAGAGGAGAACTAGGGCACCACTACAGGCACACAGTATCGTGTGTGCTAATTAAAATAATTGTGATTTGAACACACATCGTAACAGTAAGTACCATCATACTGCAGAATCCACTTTCTGGAGAACATATAAACAAAACAGCCTGGCAGCTTATACTTCAGGAAGACTCTATGTACTCAATTAGGAATGATGATCTGGAGACCTTAAAACTTTACGTAGCAGGGGGGCCTGTTTGGGAAAAGCATTGCATCACTGTGCCTCCTTCCACACTTCAAGAACAAATAGATTAGATCTACATGACTGACCAAAAAGCAATACAAGCATTACACGAGGGAGACTGAAAAAACCCCAAGTATTTTATTTAAGCATACGTCAGCACTTTATGAACAGTTTCACTATTTCCTGCATTTTCAACTTTCCTGTTTGTAGGTCCTTTGCTAAAAAATAAAAAGATCTGGAAGAAACAAATTCTAAGAAGGAAAATGTAACTGTGAAATCACCAATACTACCTATGGAATCAGAAGTATGCCTCAATTATCACAAAGTTTCTTCAAGTTGAATAGTGTTGAAAATAAGACCCCTGTGAAAGCAAGTATAAAGGAAGGAAATGAGAGCATATCAAAAGTGAATTAGTAAGAAAAAGCAAGGGGCTAAGCAGTTCAAGAAGCATCAAGAAAATTGTTGGAAGACAGATGCACACATTGATGTCAGCTAACTCTTTAAAATATAAAGAGGTATTTTACATTTACCACAGTACCAATGTAGATTAAAAAAATAAACTAAACAGCACTTATTAATGTTTATTAAGCCTTCTACCACAGATACAGCAAAATATCTTTTCAGGTAAAATGCTACTCAGGCCTTGGTTAGCTGGTGTTACGGATATAGCATTTTGAAAATGGTTGCAGGGAGAAAAGGAAAGAGTCATTTTAATTCTTCAGAAGTATTTGTTTGAAATGCAGAAAATCTGTTCTTACAGCCTTAGAAACGCCAGCCGTATCTCATTTAGTCAATTGCATCTGCCTAAATAAAAATGTATTTCTTCCCTATGCACAGAGTTCAGCACAATAACACGTCTGAAGAGGATATGCCATTTGGGTCACATAAAACAAGTCACACATTATTTCACCTCATCTCTTACCCAATTTCCTTCCAATAAAGAGGCTACTCATTCTCTTAGTGTTACATGTTTCAAAGCCAGCATTAGTTTTGCCCTCCTAAACACTAGCAAACTCCAGCTCAGTTTGCCCCTTCATCTTGAAAACACTGTACTTCATCTTATTTTAAAAAAGTGATCTCAACTACAAGTAGCTAACCATAAATCCCTCGTCTTGTCTGAAATTTCCATTCAGCAACACATCCATGAAGAACTTGAAAATTCTGCTTATGCTTAGTTCAGCAGAAAGTATTTTAGGACTGACAAGTCTTACAGAAATATAAGCCACAGCAGTTTGTTTTGATAGATCACATCTCACTGTCATTAACAATTGTTAGCTCAGCTCTAGAAACCCCTTTTCACCAACCAATTTATAACCAAACTCAACTTTTGTCAAGGAGGTTCCTCTGTCTAGTCACCGAGGAGCTTCCAACTATAGTCGGCTAAGGAGTCTGAGCAGAACTACTCCAAATCTCAAAACCGTGAGCTACGCGTACAGGAATACACGCAGGCATTTCGGAGAGCTGAGGAAAGGAGAGTTAGCTATCTGCCGAGAGCGGTCTGGTCACCGTCCCTGCGCAGCTCAGCATGACTCGCAGCTCGCTTAACCAGCCCAAGCCCTCTGCCACCTTCTGAAAATTTACATCTACGCACGAAACCGCCAGGAACGGAAGCGCAATAAAATCTGACAGAAAGCTCGTCCTGTAGCCCGGCCACAGCAAGGCTCTGGATTTTGCGCAGGACTCGTTACTGATGCGGCCCCACACGAACAGCGGGAACAACAGGCGGGCGGCCCAGCGCCGCGCACCGCCGAGCCCCGGCCGCCAACTGTTGCTGCGGCCGGGGCGTGGGGGCCGCGCTCGGACCCGCTCGCATCCCGCGGGTCCCTGGCAGGGGCCGCGCCACCGAGCCGCCCTCCGGCCCCACCGGCAGCGGGGACGGGCCCTTCCCCACGAGCCCTCCGGTCTTCCCGCACCGAGGCCCCCCCGCCGCCGCCACGGCGGGAGCGGCGCTCCCAGCGCGGGCGGGCCGGGCTCCCGCTCTGCCCGCGGCGGCAGCGCCTCGGCGCTTCCTCCCGCGCCGGGCCCGTCACAGCCGCGGGGCTCCCGCCCACCACGCACAGGCCGCCGAGCGCGGCCCCAGCCCCGGGCAGCGAGACGGGTGGGACCCTCGTCCCTCCCGCCCGCCCGCCCCGCGGCTCCTCTCCCGGCGGGAGGGCCCCGGCCAGGACCCCTCTT
>JAAGAY010002163.1:0-13477 GCA_011801015.1 Ardeotis arabs
CGCCCTGCTCCGGTCCCGAGCCTGACCCGCTGGGACCCACTCCTGCCCTTGGAGATGCTTGGATGGACACGCTGCCGAGAGGGGAGAAGGAAAGCAGGGCTTCGAGGAGCCACTGCTTCCTTACAATTTGGTGGGAAATTATTATATTGTTTTTAATACAAATATTTCATTTAGATTAAATAATGCATTCTTATAATTTCCTTTGGTTTTCTTCTCTCAACTTCTGATCTACAATATGGTAAAAACCTGAAGTAGCAAAATTGAACTATGATGTTTGGAAATATTATTTTTAAATAAATAAAAATTAATACTGATTAAGAGCAAATCAAGTTTCAAAGCCTTGAAGTTCTGCATGAAATGGAACTGCCGCTTTTGGAGCATTTCTGGTTATAGCACATCAGAAGTCCAAGAAAGGGAACTTGGCCTTTTTAAAGGGCCCCCTGAGCTCCCCAGTTCCTTCGCAGCCCATATTTCAGAGGCGGGCAGGCAGGGGCTGTCCATGAAGCATATCTCCATCACACCGGTGCGTATAAATTTGCCAAGTAATTTCTGTTAGACAGTACCAGCTTTGGGAGCTTTTAAAGTCAGCTTTGCACCTCGGGCTAGTTTTGCTGAAACACTGGAACTTCAGTCAATGCCTACACGTGTGCTGGGGCCATCGCCCCGGCAGACCCAGGGTGTCCTGGTGCGGTGCGATTCCTAACCGCTCTGCATGTGCCTCATCCAGCACATCACAGCAGCTCCCACCCCCACAAATAAATAAATACGAAAAAAAAATAATAATAAAAGAAACACCACCCACCCAGCTGCCTCTTCTCTTCCACTGATGCCCAGCTGCTGGGTTCTGCCCTGGGATGGCTTTCTGGCCGGTTCGCTGGGATCTTGTCTGCTTCCGCCGGGCCTCCCCCACCACCAGCACTGCGCTGGGAGGTGTCAGCTCTGCCAGGAAGGGCAGGGAGCTGGACCTGCTGAAAATGTCTGTGAAAACACCTGGTAACTTCTCAAAAATCTGTGCCACACTTGGAATACGAAACTGTCCAGTTGAACATTGCTGGGTTGTTTTTTTTTTTGTTAGAAAAACATTTAAAAAAAAAAAAAAAACAAAACCCCCAAACTATGGTCTTCCTTTACTGGTTTCCAAAGGGAACCGCCCCTCGGCAAAGGCTCTGAGCAGCATCTCTGTGGGTCCCGCTGGGATGGGGCCATGTACTGCGCTTTGCTAACCCTCAGCCTAAGGGCGCGTTGCATCCGCGTAACCCAGCGCCCGAGCGCCGTGGCCCCTGGTTCCTGTCATGCCAGCCAACAGATGGGTCCGGCCCCACGCACAGACCAGCTCACTCCTCTCGTGCCTACCATCAGCACATGCTTATTTGTAGAGCCCTAACGAGGCTGCCAGCTCCCTGGGCTCCGCAGGCACAGGGTGGTGGTGCGGAGCCGGGGGGGAGTGAGGAGGGGGCTTCGATTCAAGGTCTGCTCCCTGCTTGAGCGATCAACATCATTTCCATACTATAATTACATTGCCCAATCCTCTCCTGATTTTACTGCTATCTTGTATGGCGTCCCGGTTGTGAGTAATTTAAAGCCGTATGAGATGTCAGGCTCTGTGAAACAATCACCCCTCAAAGAAATATGGGCTGAGATAATAATTGATAAGTCCCATTAGGCAACGGGGCCCGCTCTTTCTGGCTTGGCCTCTCCCGAGGCGGCCTTGTTGATTCCCCCAACGCCAGTTTTGCCACCCGGCGTCTCTGGGAGCGTGGTGAGCCTGGCCGGGGCGTGAGGGGAGACCCTTTGGGGTGGCAGGTGGAGGAGCCGGGGCAGCGGGGTGATTTCTCAGCAGAGATGCCCGGATGGGTGGATGGACCAGCAGCTGCTCCATCCCCTGTGGCATTGGCGTGGATGCTGTCCTGCGGTCCCCGCTGCTGGGAAGAGGCCAGTGGCTGGCCTGGCCTGGTGGCCGGTCAGGTCCCTCGCTGCCCACAGTGTCCCCATCCCAGCTGCCCCCACCTCTGCCACCCCGGAGCCCAGCACTTTGCTCCTTCTGCAGCCTCACGCGCTCGGGAGAGTGGAAACAGAGAGTTGTGGTGTATTTCTGTCACTAGAGTTTGTGTTTGTAACGCCACTTTGTAATGGTTGTACGCTTTACAAACTCTCTTCCTTTAAACTTTTAAATTTTTAATTAGAGAAGAGAATGTAAACTTAATTTTTGTTGTTTGCGAGATAGGAGAGGTCTCGCCCATGACAACGGGATGAGTGATGAATTATGCAGGGAGCAAGGGAAAGGCTGGCTGTTTGTGATGTGCTATTTCATAATTGCACAAACTACTGCACTCCTGAATTGGGCAAACATTATTTTGCACATTCAGTAACCTTTAAAAAACAGTGACAGCTAATTTATGATGTTCTATAACAGAAAAAAAAAAAAAAGAAAAAAGAATTGCAACAAGAATTTTAAAAAGTTGACAAAACTGGCATTCTCTCCAGAAAAGGTGAAGAGTTCAGAATAGAACAACTTTCTGGAAAAGGGATTTCTTTTCTCTTTGCATTGAGGAACAGATACCACCAAATAAAGCTGTGCTAATGGAGGACATCACTGGGGGGAGGGTTACCTCTCAGAGCAGCTTGGTCCTGTGTGGTGGGGGCAGGACTCAGCGCAGCGAAACCCTCAGCCGTGCGCCCTGCAATGCAAAACCAGGTGTTCGGTAAATCGGAGGGCGACGTTCGGGGTGGGAAGGGGAGCATCTCAACTTCGCGTTAACTTTAACCTACTTGGAAAATGAGACAACATCCTAGGAGGGGGTTCAGCATTTGGAATCTTTTTTCTTTCCCCCAGAGATGGAAATCTGTATTTCCCAGAATGGAAATTCTGGAGAAACGTTCCAATTCATAAACATTGAAACAACGTTATTACAACGACACGATCTGACAGCTGTTAAAATATCATAATAAAACATCAGAAAGAAAAAAATACACCATAATTCATTACGATCTTTGAAATGTTTAAGAGAGTGAAGGAAGTCAAACCGGATCAGTTTTGATCTTGGATTATTTCATTGAAAAATTCATCAGGATGAGACAGTCCCCACGGGATGTTTTGATGTGGAGGTAAAAGCGCGTTTGTATAAAACATCTGGTGTGAGAAGGGTTCCCTGGTTTCTCTAAACAACCCCCAGGCTCACTTTATCGGATGGGGCTGGGATTCCCCGGGCCAGACCCCGCGTCCGTCTGTCCCGGCACTCCTGCCCCTTGCTACGGTGAGGATGTGGTACCAACATCTCCTGCCCTGGCTGCCTCTTGCTGCCCAGTTCAGGCAGGTGGGCTCCAGCACCAAGGCCTCCCCAGGTGACTTTTTTGGAGAGAAGCACTGGGAGGTGAAGTTTGGAGGCAGACGAGGGGAGCAGCGGTGCCAGGGACGTGGCTGTGCCCCGCGTGGGCAGAAGTGTGATCAGCTCAGGCCCACCTGTGGTTAAACGCCTCTGTGTTTGGAGACAGCTGGCAATCCTGCAGTTCAGCAGCGACAGAGCCTACCCTGCCGGCAGGCACCCGGGGTGCACGGAAGGAGCCATCCTTTTGCTTGCAGAGCTCCACCAGAGAACTGCACAGCAAAATAAAAATGCAAATGTTTACCTCGCCTCCTCTTTCAGGCTTGAGTGCTGGTGCAAGCAGCTTTACACATTCAGAATCTGTTGCCTCCCTGGAGAAATCCCCGAGCTGTTTTGTAAGCAAAAGCAAAAGTCTTTACCACGCATCTGCTGGGGAAGTTTTGACAAGAAAGCGACTGCTTTTAAAAACTACGGCTGGCACACATTGATCAGGTTCGCTCCCTGTTTGCTGAGGACAGACATGAAGGCATTGTGCGTCACGGTTCCCCCTCTCACAGAGTCCTTCAAAAAGTCCTTACTCCCTTTCCCAAGGGAAATGCCCACTGTGGGCGTTTTGCGGTGCCCGTGGTGGATTCACCTGGCAGGGAAACCTGCTGCACCCACCCCAACCCCTGCAGCCCCCGGGGCCAGTGACTGCAGCCACTTTTCCCGAGGCTCGGGCCAGGAGGGATGGGGAGACCCTGTCCCTGCGGCACATCCTGCCCACGCCAGCTGGGGAGGGCGAGGGGCACAGGGACAGGAGGAAGCGTTGACCCAATGGGGAGCTCCCACCCCATCAATCCAAGCCACAATCACGATGATCCAGTGCTGCCGAGCACCCCGAGCTGGGGGTCCAGGCTGTGTTGGCTGGGTCTGAAGAGCCAAGCCCGTACCCGGGCAGGTCAATTCTGACACTACGGGGCTTGCAGCGGCTTGGCACCGCACCACAGTGCAGCACCAGCGGTACCCGCAGCTGCGGGACCTTTTGCTGGGAGAGTGATTTTTATTTTGGCTTTGCATGTTCCAGGCGTATTGCCTTCACTTTCAAATCATCTCTCCTACCTCTTTCTCCCTGTAGCTGGGGTTGTAAATTTGCCGCTATTAATTAATTTATAATTAAGTTCTATACAGCAACCACTCACTCTCGGAGAGATGATTTCAGATAATCTCGGTTTGTCAAAATATGCCTGTCTCTTCTCAAAGCTGCAAGGAAAACACTGTGCAGCTTCAGGTTTTGAGACGTTAAACAGAGAGACAGGAAGGAGATTTGCCCTGGAGGAGTCAGCTCAGCAGCAGAGAGACAGCACAGAAAACACACTCAGTGATTTCTGGCAATGCAGTCGTGGGGCATGTGGCCAGGGCCGGCTCTGGTGAGGGCTCTGAGCAGCCTCTCCCTTCCCAGCCCCAGCCCCAGCCCAGCGGTTTCCCTCTGCAAAGCGAGGGGGACGCCTGCCCACCCCTCCATGCCCAGCACCTGCGGTCACCTTGCCCTTGCCTCCCCGAGGCTCGACACGGGTTACGTCCCAGCGCACGGGGAAGACCTCAGCACCATCCCCATCCTCCTCCCGCTAGTGACCCTGACAGACCGAGCTTGGGAGCTGCCAGGGCCCCCGTCACCCGACGCAGCGCAGCTGAATGAAACAGCAACGAATCCCTGCGGGACATGCGGAAAGCCATACTTAATACACACGCAGACCATAACCTGTTTGCTCTCTAATTGGCTGCAAACTAAACAAGCCATAGATATGCAATTACGGGATTGTGTACCGAGCGTCCTACGTCCCGCATAGCTCAGAGGCTCAGGGAAGCATTTAACTGCTAATAAACAAGGGGCACGGTTTCATTTGAAAGGTTATTGCAATTTAATATGACTGAACAGCGGTGAGCGTTCACACGGCGAGCTGCAGCAGCCATTATCACACAAAAGCAGCACGCCCCGTTCCCGAAGCACCTGGTCCGTACAAAACCCTCGGGCACACACGTGGGACAAAATCGGGGTAGGGCTTGCTCCTCAGTGGTCCCATGGACCAAGATGGGACCTGAAAGGCTCCCGATCGTGAAAACAACATACCTGAGTGTGGAGCAGGGAGCTCCGAGAGCTGTGGTTCAGCTTTTAAATAAATTGTCCTGGGGAACACTGACTTTGGTTTAGGTAGAGAGACTGCAAAGACCCACAAACTCTGCAGGCGGGCAGCCCTGGGTGGATGACACGCATTGCTGGTGGGTCACCACGATGCTGGCGCACCTTGTGAGAGCTGTAAAGGAGCCACAGGCAGTGGAAAAAAAGCCCAGGGTGTGACTGTGGGCAGCTCATGGAAAACCTCTGCACACTGAGCTGGCGCTGAGGAGGAAGCAGCAGGGCAGGGTCTGCCGGGAGCACAGGAGAAAACAGGGCTGGAAACAGCCCAACACCCCCGGCACGCCAACGCTGTGCTTGGTGTGGTACAGCGCGTGCTGTGCTGATCTCGCGGAGGAGAGTGGAACCACGGGCCCAGGGAGGGTCAGTGGAGCAGGCGCCGGGAAAAACTTCCCTGTAAGGAGAGGCTGCCTGGGCTGAGGAGCGCTCTGCCACAGAGATAAGGGTGTTGGGATGGGGAACTCTGCAAAACTCCTGTGGTGAAGCAAAAAATGCAAGGGCCATTCAAGGAGAGATGGGGCCCTGGGAGCTGTAGAAGAAAAAGTTTTCCTTCCTCCCTTCCCTCTGGCACTGCTGGCACCTGTGCTTTCCGGGTGCAGGGCTCAGCTCCTTGCCGAGTTGGCTTTGCCTGGGGGGTCTGTAACCCCCCAAGCCCCTGGGGATGGTGTCCGGGTGATGCCCCCCATCCGGACAGGAGTCAGCTCCAGAGCACGCAGGGACTCCCCGCCCTGACCCCCCCACGTCAAAAAAGTCAGAGGGAAGTGAGAATAATGCCAGCAATATCTGCATTGTTTCTTCCTGGGAGTAGCAGGAGCTAAGAAAAACAAACAAGTCTAAGTGCTTTGGCAATTATACAGACAAACAAATCACTTTCCCAAATTGCTTCTTTGGGGAATTACGGCTCCTGGAAATGAAACACAAACAGATTATTAAAAAAGAGCTTCCCGTTGGGAGAGAAACAGTATTTACAAGAGAAGATGTGCCTAGCTGGACCTCTAATTGCTGTTCATTATCTCATATTGATTTAATTAGTTGCTGCACTCAGGTCTAAATTGCCTGCTGTCCTCAGCAGGGATTTAGGAGCTGGGGCGCGTCCCTGGCCGGCCAGGCAGCAGAGCGGGGGTCCCTCGGACACAGCGGGGACACAGCAGCAGAGCGGGGGTCCCACGGCCACAGCAGCAGCGGCAGGGACAGCAATGCATCCTTGTGGGCTGCTCCTTCTGCGGAATCTGTGGCTGCTGTGAAGTGCTAATTAACTGAAATAATTAGAGAGAGTGGCTTCATAACAGAGAATTAAAGTGTCTTTGTGAAGGCACGGCGAGGTGCACCACTGGGGCTGGCTGCTGGCAGAGGTGACTGGGGAGGCAGAGGCTCACAATGGGCTCAGGCAGTTTTGGGGAAGCCCAGCCTGCCCTCTGCACTGGGAACGCACAACCCAGCCCCCAGCACGCATCCCCGGACCCCCACACCTCAGCCCCGCTGGTCTGCCAAACAAAAACCCGAGGACTATTAACTTCCCTGATTAGTGACCTTCGGGGACCAACTGTTTAGCAGATTTCTGGTTTATAATTGCAGGTGATTAATGGGGGAGCAGGCAGTTGTGCTTGGAAACATCAGTAATTGCTTCTTTAAGGACATCAGGGCCAGACGGGACCATGAGACATCACACCCTCACCAAAAGCCAAACTCAGGAACTGGTGCTCCTGCTGCAGAATTCACGTTCTCTGACTGGGGGTGGCAGCGGCAGCTCCACATGAATGAGCGGAGTCACAGCGGCAGCGCTTTCCCACGCCACCTGGAGCTGGAGCTGCGCCAGCCCGCATGCGCTGCAGTGCCGGGGCAGCAAAAGCTGCAGGGCAGAGCGAGGGCAG
Organism: Ardeotis arabs; assembly: GCA_011801015.1. NCBI lineage: Eukaryota > Metazoa > Chordata > Aves > Otidiformes > Otididae > Ardeotis > Ardeotis arabs. The sequence continues at coordinate 7,371 of JAAGAY010002163.1, forward strand.
GTCACGGGCGCAGGCATGAGGGTGCGTGTGTGCACACATGGCCCCGTGCACGAGGACACCCATGCATGCCGCAGCGCCCACTTCCACATACACTGGAGAGTACCCAATGCCACTCCTCCCGTGCGCTGCCGGCATGGACAGGCTTTTGCTGTCAGACCCCAGGGCTGTGTTTCCCTCTCATTTATCAGCTGTGCAGCCCCTCCATCCCATCTTCCCCCGGCACTGGGGGAGTTACTGTAGTCTAAAGCCAGGAAATAGTCCCTCACGCAGGGAGCCACGCAAAGGTGAGCCATTTCTGGCCAATTCCCGCAGCGCACACAAGCAGCACTGCCTTATCCTGGGCATCGCTCCTGCTGCTTTCATTCCCACAGCCAGAGTCAGGGACTCACAGAAATGTGGGAGTCAAAGGGAGAGACCCAAGGGCAGGGGAGGGAGGATGCCGGCTTGGCAGACCGATGCCGCCCGGCACACCGTCAGCCGCTCCCTCACCGCATGCCCCGCTCACACACCGCACGGCGGGATCGAATGAAGAGTCGGATCGGAGGAAGCTGGAGGTACGGCTGCTGTTAAAAATGATCCTTTGTGCATCACATCAGCATTCCGCAGGCTGTTCCAGGTTCAATACATCAAAGGGTGAAGGATCATACAACCCTATTAGCTACAAACTTTAATTTCCCTTCGGGGCTGGTGTGTTACAATGCAACTACAGCAGCAATTACAACTTTTCCTTCACTGACAACTTGTTTAGATCAATAATGTCTTCAGCATCTTGAATCGAGATGGGCTTCATCAGCCCAGCAAGCGCAACAGCCAGACCCCACGATTCCTCCTCGTGGAGCCTGCCAGGCCCCCAGCCTGTTGGGCTTGGGAGATGCAGTCACATGCAGCATTCCACCAAGTTTGACCATCTCCCCCTCACCCTGAGCCGCAGCTCACCAGGCTCTCTGCTTTCTCTCCATGAGGCTCCATCCCTCACCGGCACCAGGACCCTCCCGCTGTTCCTCCAGAGCCAGGATAGGCCTTCTCCCTGTATTCTGACAGAGCTGTGACAACCCCCCAAGAGTCGCAGGAGGGAAGGGAGCAGAGATCCAGCTCTGATCAACATCTGTACAACCAATCCTCCCCCGCACAGCCGCCGCAGCCCCATTGCGGGGGTGCTGACCCCCTTCCCACACGCCAGGGCTCATCAGGGACCGCAGCCACCAGCCCGGACACACGACGCTGACGGCTGTCGGTGCAGGACAGCGTTTCCTCACATTTAGAATATTGCCTGAGCTGCTCTTTTCCCTGCCGTGGCACAGAGCCAGGGAGCACGGAGGAGCAGCAATAAATCTACCCACTGAACTAGAGCTGACTTGGGAATTGAAAAGGAGAAAAATCCAACAGGAGTGAGTGTGGTCTCCATCCCCGAGACAGATGGCCTGGCGGAGCCATAAAAAAAGGGTACAGAACTTGTGGGCGGAACGGGACACCATAATTACAGCCCTTCGGTGAGCAGGAGCAGAGCGGCTTCCAGCCGTCACCTGCTAATCCCCGAGAAGGCTGGACACCGCTCTCCGACCGGGCAGGGACAGTGATTTAAGGCAGGCACTCCAGATTTTTTCATGCGGCAGATAGAGCAGCCCTGCTGGGAATGCCCGAGGTTTTTGCTGGCACGCATCTGGGGCCCCGCGTGCCAGCGAGGGGGCGAGGATGGCTCCAGGCACCGGGACCTCCAGGCAAGAGCTGAAAAGCAGCAGGCTTGAAGTCTCTGAAGCAGCTGAGCGCGAAACGTTTTGCAGAGCAGAGGCCAGCAAGATGGCCTTGAAAAAACGAGTGTGTGATGGACGGACCCCGAGCCCATCGCCCCGGTACAGGCTACTCCTCCCAGCACATACACTTGAGTGAAGGTTGGGGAAACAGCGTCAAAACACAGCCAGGAGTTAAATATCTCACACAAACACACTGCAGAGCTCTCTTTGCTAAAGCCAACAGCCTTGTTGTGGAAGAAACAAAATTTCATCTCAAAAAAGTTAGCTGGGCTGGAAGTCGCAGGCCCATAGGTTTGCGGAGGAGCACAGACATACGTGCATACTAAATAATGACATTAATTACACAGCCAGCTTTTTCCCAGGACAATGGATGTGTGCAGGTTCAGAGAATAACGAACGCTTTTAGCGTATTTCAGAGTTCTCCCTGAAGTGGGGCAGATGAGAGGCTGCAGGGAGCGGATTTTTAAGGGTGGCAGCCAGTCACCTGCAAGTTGCACCATGGAAGCATCCCAGTTTGTCATGGTTTAGCCCCACTCAGCAGCTAAAACCACACAGCCCCCCCTCTCTGCACCCCCCCCACCACTGCCCCCCCAGTGGGATGGGGAGGAGAATCAGGAAAGAAAAGAAGGCAAAACTCATGGATTGGGATAAAAACAGTTTAAGAAATCAGCAGAGGAAGAGAAAACAGAGACAGAAACCAACCCCAGCACCCACCTCAGCAGTAACTCCCAGCACAGCAGCTCAGGGGGATCCAACACCCAGCTCCCTCCCAGCAGCCAAACCTGTCCCCCAGCCCCGGCCCCACTTTATCCCAGCCCTTGGGCTGATCTGGGCAACCTGTCCCAGCTGGGTCCCAGCCACAGGTGCCAGGGCTCCAGCTCCAATCCCAGCTCCCTCAGAATTAACCCTCTCCTCGCCGGAACCAGGACACGGTTTATCAGCTCCCCCAAGGCAACACCACACCGAGGCTCCCATTGGGCTTTGGGGGGCTTCTTGCACCCCTGGGTATCATCTGGGTATGCGAGGGAGAGACCCAGTGCTACTGAAAGTGCACATCTGAGACACAGAGACATGAAGGGACTTGACCATGGTCACAGGGAGAGTCTGTACCCAGCCAGAGGAGCCAGGCTTCCCACGCCAGCTGCTGCCACCGCGCCCGGCTGTGCCACAGGTCCACCCTGGGCAAACGTCGGGCCTGCAGTGCGGACGTTGGTGCTCGCTGATGGAAACCGCACCGCAAAGGTCAGCCTGGCCAGAAAGCACTTGCTGTTCAGTAACGAGCTGGGCTCGATGTGGGCATGTTCAGCAAACGTGCCGCACAGTGCGCCAGAACTTTCCTCGAGTTGCAGCGTGGTGATAACGCTCCGACTTGCTCGCATTCAACATGTATTTCAGCTGGCCCTGGAAGTGTTACTTTCCAAATCAGTGTCGCTGTGGGAGGAGCAGGCTCCAGCCCCGCCAGGCTGGGGCGCGCGCTGTACACGAACCGCGAGCGTGCTGATTATCTTGCTGCTCGGCTCAAGTGCGGTTTGCTTGTTCAGGTAGCAAAAAAACTAAGAGAAATTCAATTAATAGCCATCTCACAGCTGCATCGAACAAAACGTCGGGCATCCCCCCGCGAGCCGAGATTGGCTGCAAGGGACGCTGCCGCGGGCGCTGAGCTCCCAGCCAGTCCCTCCTTCCCTGTCACCAGCGAGGCGTCGGGGTAGGGCCCCAGGGAACAGGGCTGTTATTCCCGGCTCCTGAATCCAAACATTGCCTGTGGGCCTGGCTCTGCTTCGCTGGAGCGCGGCACTGCGGCGCAGTAGGGCTGGTGGCAAATCATTTCTTGGGCTCTCACTTGGTGAGGTGCTTAGGTGCAGGATTAATCCGGGAGTCAGAAGGAGCTCTCACAGGTTGGAATTTTAGGGGTAGGTGAGACCTTTCCCTAGTGACGAGTTACTAACAATACTTTTTGGCCTCGTTGATGTGGGATTTAAAAGACTGGATGTGTTTTTCATAAAAGCGGCGTTTAAAAGGTTCACTTTATTGACTTGCTGCTTTTTGGCGAAGTTCTTGCTTGCAGTTGAATTCCCTGAGGGTTTTCTCTGTAAGCAATGGCTGCACGAGGCACAGGGCTGGAAGGAGCGTGGCGCTGGGAGCTTGGAGTGTCTGCTAGGAAATTTCAGGTAATGGTCGCTCCTCCAGGGACGGTCCCTTCTCTCAAAGTGTCGAGAGCGCTTTGCTGGGTGTGAAGCGTCTGTCAGGGAACACCTTGTGTGTTCCTAGCCGCAGGAATTGTTTGCCAGCAGATTTGAAAAAACAGAGGAAACAGAGACGGAGAAGCCAAGTAAGTGTCCAAGTTTGAACTTCTCCGACGAGCGCTGAAATATATGCGCTCAGCCCTGCTCTGCGGTGCGTGGTAACACAGACCTGCTGCGTGCCGATGCAATCACAGTCCCTAGGTGAGCACGGCTCGCGCGCGTCACGGCGTGCGTCCCTCTTGGCGCGTCCCCCTGGTTACCTGCTGGGCTGTGCTGTGCAGGATTTGCAGGTGCTGGGCGCTGAGAGCCCAAGGAGCGTTCCCATCGGCAGTGTCACCTCTGGGGAGACGAGGACCCTCCTGCCGTCGTCCCAGGGACACGCTGCCCCGAGCTGCTGCTTGCCGCCGGCGCTGAAATGCTGAAGCTATCAACTTGGTAAAAGTTAAAGAAATAAAGTTTTACTGCAGAGAATGACTCAGTTTTATAACGCCTATAAAAGCCCGTTAGGTGTTTGTGAGTGGTCTGCTGATCCTGCCTCCGCCTGGACCCGTAAATCCAGTAACGGGCGGTTGCTCCCAACCGGGTCACTGTGGCTTAATTACCAAAGTCCTCATGAATAAACAATTGTTTTGTGGATAAAACAAATCAACATATTAAACACCCTTTATAGCTTAAAAAGTTCCAACCGTTATGCAAATAGACCTGTTAAATGAAGAATATTCCTAGGTAAAATAATTATGCAGAACAGTTTCCCCTCTGCATAAGGTGCCAAAAATTATCTCAGTGATGCCAATTATCTGCTTGTTAGCACTGACATTATCATAGTCATTACACAGGACTGGTGCAGTTTGTGTAAGATCTACACTGTGTTCTATTGTCATTTTTTTTCTCTATTTACAACTCTGTATAATAAATGTCATTTTTCAAATGTTAAGGTATTTGGTATTTAATCTATCATTAAGGCTCTGGATATGTCTAGCTCCTAATAGGAAGCCTGGTTTTAACACCCTGCAGTAATAAAAAAAAAAAAAAAGAGGAAGGGAAAAAAAAAAGGAGAGGAAAAAAAACTGTTCACCTTAGGTGGGGAAGGTGTGAGGAGCAGCACAGCCCAGTGCTGCAGTGCTGGGAGAAGAGGGTTTGGCTGCTGGCTCTGCTTTCACTGGGGCCGGCACAGCATCAGCGCCCGGGGTAACCACCGCTGACACTGGGGGTGGCTGGGATGCTCCAGCAGCCCTGGCCCCTCGTCCCCATCTGGCGACTTTCCTGGCTTGTGCCCCGCAGCAGCCGGCTTGTGCCCCGCGCGCGGGCAGCCGCATCCCGCACGCACACAGCTGTGCCCCGCCACCGCGAGGAGCCACAGCTGGGGCTGGCCGGGTTCGTGGCTGGAACGCACTGACAAACCAAGTCACGGCATGATGAATTTGGCTCTTGGCGTGGCCATCTGGAAGCTTCCGCGTGTATTTATGCATGCCCTTACGTACGGGAGCAATGCCTCCCATAACAAAGTTATTAATCTTGATTAACTCTCTTTGGGCCACTCCTCGTTGTCATTCCCTTGTCGGGATCTTTCTCACCCGTAGTTCCTCCCGCTGAGCGCTGTCTTTGTTTATTCTCTCCGTAATCACTGGAGTACCACACAGAAAGCTCGAAGCGGCATCCTGTGCGGTGCGGGATGCGCCGCGCTATGGGATGCTCCTGACCGGAAACCCCACGCGGAGCAGGGCGCCTGGGGAGCGCTGGCACTCACGGCTGCGGCACAGCGCGGAGCAGAGCAGCAGGCCTTGTCAAAATGCTCGACAGATTATCCGTGAGTTTCCTAATGGCTCCCTCAGCCCTGCTCATCACTGCCTACCAGGAGAGGGAAAGCTGATTGTTTTCCTTGAACACAACCCAGCAGCCGCTCTTTGATTTTTGCAGATTTCTAAATGACAAAACCGAAGACAGGTTAAATGATCTTAAATGTAACAGTCACAGTATTTCTGTTAATTGTCACTCCTCAGTCTGAAAACAACGCCAGCCTGGCAGCGAGATGCTGGAGCCGTATCCCAGCCAAGCTGCCGCGGTCCGGCTCCAGCCCAGAGCCCCTCTGGGAAGGGTGGGGGGGCAGGAGAGG
>JAAGAY010002164.1:0-12538 GCA_011801015.1 Ardeotis arabs
AAAGGTGGTTTTTTGTTTTTTTTTTTTTTTTTTTTTTAAATGAGATAAACTCCAGAGAAGCGTCATCTTGAAACTGGAAATTGAAATAGCTGTTTAAGAATATCAATGTTGTGTGGGAGTTTTGGGTGAAATTATAGATATTTTAATACACCTCTTTGTTTCTTTGGAAAATATTTTTTCCAAAGCTATGTCTAAAACTGGTTTTACTGCAATTCCAATAAAACTATTTTTGTGTGTCAGTAGGTGCAATATTGGGCCTTGGTTTGCATATCAATGGAGAGGTAGTATGGACGGAGAGAGGAAGAGTGGATATGGACAGATAGATGAAGTCAGGAAAAAGTGTCATATTAATTGTCTGGTAAATCTTATAATGAGAAAGATGTCTCTGAAGAGTAGGAGCTTGCAAGGATGCGATACAGGAGAAAAAAGCCTGTATGTGCCAAAGGCACAGCTCACTCCATGGGGAGGGAAAAATTGGAAACTTTTAAACAATCTATTTCTTTCTCCCTACTCCAGGCTACAAATTCCCACACTAATGAGGTGGTGGCAGTCAAGAAAATGTCCTATAGTGGAAAGCAAATGAATGAGGTAAGAGAAATAAAGCCAATTCTGCATGCAGAAGCTGTTGCAACCATAATGTGAACAGTGAAATGAGCTGCATGTTTCATTTGACGCTAGCAGAGCAGCTTTTTAATGGGGAAGCTGTTGCTCACTTCCATAGGAAGCATGGAGGTTTGTGGAGGGAAAATGAGTTTATGCAAATTTTGACAAATAGTTCAGTTTAAGGAAGTGAATTGGAATTCAGAATGCTGGTATGGTGGTTACTTCAGGAATAATTTAAGTGTGTTGAGAGCACACTGGCTTCAGGAGCTGTAACCACAACTCTTTGAGGTGTGGACTGAAATGTAGAGCTGACTTGAAACGCTTTTCAGGATCTGTGATCTAAAATTGCATAGACCTTGTATTTGGAATATCAGTCTCACTTCAACTGTTGCTTGTTGATTGCTCCTCTTATTTTTGTGTTGTGGTGCTTTGGACTTGGATGGGGGGGTTCGTTTGGATTCGTTCATTGACGTGCAGCAAACCTGTCTGTCTGTTAAGAGCAAACAGGGATGTTTTAAACTCATTTTTCCTTGCTTACCTGTTGGTCTCCCACATGTGCTGAGGTCTTCTAAATGTCAGTGGCTTTGTGCTGTGCTACAGAAGGAAGTGACCAGCAAAGTGCTGCTATCTGTGGCACGTATTATGTAGGTGGTGGTGTCTCTTGGGGCAGGTGGGTTTGTTCCTAAGCTTGAGACCAATGCAATATGCAAATGGTTCAATGTGCAAAATGGTAGCAATGCTTCAAGTAAAATGTATTGCAGTTAGTGAGAAAAGCAAATATTCCTCAAGCCATTTAGATATGTCTGAGGGCAGGGGATCCCAGTGCGATGGGGATCCAGACAGCTGATGTACAGTTGTGCTTTTGCAACTGTGACTCTTGCCATCTTCACATTGTGTGATGTGTGAGAGTATATAGGGGACTAAGCAGAGAAATGTATTCATACCTTTTTGCTTTTTTTAATTAGAAATGGCAGGATATCATCAAAGAAGTCAAGTTTCTACAGCAGCTGAAGCACCCCAACACCATAGAGTATAAGGGCTGTTACCTGAAAGAGCATACGGCATGGGTGAGTGAGCAACGTGGCGTTTAGAGGTTTTCACGAGCAGAAAACGGCCAGCATGGTGATCAAATACTTAGTACACACAGTGTCTTTACATGCAGCACTATTCATCCCACGCTGTCTGTAGTCCCTTTCATCTAAAGAAGCTTCCAGGTTATTTAAAGGGAATAGGTATTGAGGGTATTGGAACAAATCCCTGCTTCTCCGAGGCAGGCCTCTGTGTTCATGCAAATTAAACAATTACGGAACATCCCCTACAGTATCTCCCTACAAACACCTCAATGCCTAAATCTTTACAACAATGAAAGATGTCTTGATGTTGCAGGAACTTTTGGAGCATTTATTTTGTTGATCGCTTATTGCATTTCTTGCAACTTCAGGTTTTATTTGTTTCTACTGTTTCCCAGCCATTCAAGTACTAACTGTTTGTGGGGGAGTGTCTGCCCTGTTATTTAAACACGTGCTTTCTTCTTGCAGTTGGTTATGGAGTACTGCCTAGGATCAGCTTCTGATTTGCTAGAAGGTAAGTTTTGTATAGTCTTTATCTTTCTTTTTCCTAGTGCCCCTTCTGAGTATAGTGGGAGGCTGGTTTCTTACAGAAATTCTAATTATTATATTAGTTTGTTTATAATTACAGATGGTTTTATAGAACAAGAGACTGATACAACCTCAGAACGAGAGCAGCAGCACCTGCAGAGGAATAGGGAATTTAAGCCCAAGCTTGCAAACACGAGTATTCTTTGTGGGCCACATCTTTTGTATCTAAGACACAGTTTGCCGAAGGCACATCCAGGGATATATGGAAGGTGCTTTGAGGCATCTCTTTGTAGCTCTTACTCTTAATTTTCCTGTGCTTTGGCTATTGGGGAAAAAAAGTGAGAGGTTTTCCTTGCTAAGGACCAAATGAGTATCTCAAAGACATGTGGCAAGCTGCAATCTCCTGGTGTTAACACTAACTGTTGGCCCTAGCAGGGATGTGAAGAAAAGCCTAGTTTCTCATAGTGCAAAATAAATCCACAGGCTGTGCTTAGACTCAGAGCTGCTAATGGCCACCCAGCCATAGGAAACTGGTATGGTGGAGATGATGTTCACCTCACAGCTGGCAAAATTAGTGGGGTTCCTTCTCTTTAAAAACACTTTCTCAGGAAAAGATCACACTTACCTTCTTATGGTTTTTCTTCAATTTTTTCCGTAGTTCACAAGAAGCCACTTCAGGAAGTGGAGATTGCTGCCATCACCCACGGTGCCTTGCAGGGGCTGGCCTACCTGCATTCTCACTGTAAGATTCACAGGTAAGGCTGCAGCTCAACGCTCCTCGATGTGCTTCGTCTTCCACTCTGGAGTCTGAAAATTATTTCGCTGTGTTTAAGCAACTTTGGTAAAGGTTACTCTACTAAAATTTTCCTCTAATGAACATGTCAGGACTCCTAATGCCAGGGTAGAGGTATAAATAAAAGCTGTTGGCTGTTAAGGAGTGCATTTTTTTTTTGGTTAAAATAACTTCATGTGGCTAAATCCTGTGCTGAATTCTCTTCCGTGTTAGCAGTTTTTCTCTGCAAACCCAGTAACAAAGAATACATGTGAACGTTGTCAGTAAACCCTGACAGGAAGATACTACCCTAAATTTGCCAAAGTGGAGTTACAGAGCTAGGCTTTTTTTAAGACTAGATATTGTGAGAATTTTTTTACACACAGTAGGTAAAACTTTATGCTTTAAGAAATCAGTTGATGAAAGCATTAAGTCAAGGGTAAAACTACCTTAAGAGAAATCAGACAGAGCAAGATTTTATAGCAGGCTGCTCATGGTTGCAGCTTCTAGATCCATCTCTCATAATGTGGTATTTTTTCAGGAGTTTGGATTTTTTTGACTCATTTGTCGACAATGTTGCATGTTCTCATTTTATAGGTTTTCTTGGTCTAATTTTGGGTACTAGTGATACATCAGGGACTTGTGAAATGAGTGAGAACTAGATTAGTGTAATGAGCGGAGAGTCATCAGAATGAGGCAGCTTGAGACTAATTTATGAGGCTGAGAAGCCTCTCTGTAGCCTACTGGCAAGCTTGAGGTGGAAAATAGCTATATCTGAGGCTGAGACAGTGAGGGATTTTTAGAGCCAGGAATTATTTGTCACTTCTTAGAATAACTATTTGGGGCATACCTATACATGGCTATTAAATATGTTTAAATTAATATTTTTCTTAAATAATGAATGCCAATTTAGGAAATTAAAATAAGATTAATTTTGATCAGCCCTTTGTATATATGCCCTTATTTGAGCATAAAAATACTTGTTCTGAAGTATTTTGCATGCTTTCCAAGTCCATTGAGTTCTTATTTATAGTAAATGACTCCCTGTGTGGACACTACTGAGAATTAGCTTTTCTCGGTACTCGTTAGGACTTTCTAACATGGTGCAATTAACGTGCTGTAAATTCAGCGATTTCACATAATGAATACTAGCTGCTCTGTGAGAACTTCCCATTCGCGTGCCTATTGCGTGTCAAGGACCAAGCTGGTTATTTCTCACTGGAAAAAGTTGCTTTGCTGCTGCAGTGTGCAGAGAGTGACCGTAAGGAAAGTTCCTGCTGGAGGTACCCTGCAGGTTTTCTTCCAAGGGGTTTTCTCCCTTTTAACTTCTGAGAGGGGAAGGCAAGTCTTCTCTTTTCAGAAAAGAGGACTATCAAGGGATTTCTAGTTTTCTGATAGGTATATCTTAAAAAGGAGAGGTGGAAGAGCCATTTCCTAGCTTTGATCAGCAGTGAAGCGCACGGTGCTGATGTGCACAACTTGCGGGGGAATCCTCACCCGGAGGAGAACACCGTGCTCACCTCTGCCATGGCAAGGTCCAGGAGCATGGAGATCAGGAGAGCAAACGCTGAATGAGAAGGGACCTGGCAGCTGGGACAGCTGTGGTTCCCCTGCCCCACAGCAAGGAAGGCAGAGCGAGCGTGACCTAGAATGGAGGGACACCTTGTGGAGATGCAGGACAAAGCAAGTCTGGAGTCTCGCCTCCTGAGCTCCCCGAGCATCTCTGCTATCACTTAGTTCGTGTCAGACTATGGGATGGCAAAGGAGGAGGTTATTTTCTGTTTAACTGCAGATATAAAGCAAACCTAAGTTAGCAAATATGTTTGATACCTAACGTGGCCGCTGAGTCCGCTGACTGTTGGACAGTGAAGGTAGCAGTGGAGATGATAGTGAAGGGGACAGCTTGTGCTGTCTCTTCTGCGCTTCTAAGGTGTTCGTTCTTGCACATAAAGTCTTTAGCACTTGTCCTCCAGCAGAAGCGACGGATGAATAGACTGAAAACATGAAGAAGTGTCAGGACATGTTTGAGTAGCACATGTGTGCAAAAAAAATTCCATCATACTAATTCTGAAGTGATACTGTCCTGGGAATGGGGGGTTAGAGGTTCTTATCCTGGCTCTGCTGAAGGTGGATTCCCATCTCTGTGGCTCTCTTTATCCTAGCTTTGCCTGTCCTGCGTGCTGCCCTTTGGAGACAAAAGCATCTCCTCAGTGTTTGTATTGTGCTAAATGTAAAGGGTCTTTCAGCTTGCCTGCTCTTTGGCTCTGCAGCAATGCTGGATCTGTATTTGACACACAAATCATTGCTTCAGCTGCTGTATGATAATTCAGTCTATGCTCTGCCTCTGCAGCAAATACAAGATCGCTTTGTTTCCCCTCAGATTTGTCTAATTCGCTCGGTTTCCACAGGGTCAGAGTATGAGTGTGTTTGGCAACACAGCAATTAGTTTGTGTTGGAGGTTGTCTACTCCTCATAAGTGGTTTTGATGTTTAAGGACTTACAGTTGAACAATAGATAAGAAAAGCTGATATTTTTCTTGATGCATTTTTTTGTATAATGACATTCCAGACTGTATGGTGTATAAAGCCCGGCTGCCAGGGATCCTTTACACGTATTCCATTTATATTGAGGATCTGCTAATGCAAAAACAAATTGCTGAGATGGTGCCGTGTAAAGGTATCTGTGGCATACCCGTGTGCAGTTTTCTCCTTGGTATTGAAGTGCTATATCAGAGTTTTAAGGAACTTTCGTTCTATTGTGATTTCCAGCTGACCAGGTGTAAGTAGACCTGAATTTCTTAAAGCAATCCTCATTCTTCTGTATCAGATGGGTGAAAGAAAAATATTTTGGGTATAGCAGACAAATCTGCAGAAATCCTAGGTATTAAAAGTAAATGGTGCTTAAGGTGAGTTCATCCCTAACTTTGAACAGAGTCATTGCCAAGTGTCTTGGAAGGTATGCAAATTGAGTTAACCTTTGTCAGTATTTCATGGGCAGTTAATTTGAAATTAACCCACTTACTGCTGGAATTTGGAAATTTCTGGTACCAAGGGTATGGAAGGTATCTTGTGCCTTTTGTGTAGCAGTAGCTCCATTATCGTTAATCTCCTAAATGTATGAATTGTCTGAGAGTTGTAGGAAGGCTAAGACAAGGGAGCCCAGGGCATTTGAAAGATGAAAATAACATCTGGTATCGTTAAAGTGTCACAGCTGCGTGTTAGGATGCATCTCTCCTGGATCTCAGTTTGGAGCCTCAACCTTGCAACCATGGCTCATCTCTTCTCTTCCCTCACCGCCTGCTCTTTTTGAGTCCAACCAGATTTCCGTTCTGAAAAAAGCCGTGTATCTGATTTCTCTAACTTTCCATAACAGTACATTTCTAAATATTCTCAGATTTTTGAGTGTTTAATTGAGAAAAAGTTAGTGGACTTTCATGTGTTTGTAAATTTTTGAAAGTTACTCTACTGTAACCAGAAGTATACTTTTCTTTTGTTCTTTTAAAGGGATATTAAAGCTGGAAATATTCTTCTAACAGAACCAGGTCAAGTGAAACTAGCTGATTTTGGGTCTGCATCCATAGTCTCCCCTGCCAATTCTTTTGTGGGAACGCCTTACTGGTGAGTAAAGCCTGCAATACTTCACTCCTTTAATAAGACTGCTCTCTTTCATTTCCAGTGTTTCACAATCTGAAAATAGTATCTGGCATAAGAACTTTATTAACCAACCAGTTTTCTTAAAATCCTTGTGTCCAGCTCTTCAGGAAATGCCCATGAGTAGAGGTAGGCTGTGCAGCACATGGAAATGGCACCAGTTAATGTTTCGACTGTTGTAATGCCACTGGCTTAAAAATTATTAACACTTGCCATAGGTAACGGAGCAAAGACAACCGCACGGAGAAAGGGATCCTATTGATCTGACCATGGAGACTGGAAGTCACGCAGCTGCTTAAATTCTGTTTTGAAGAAACTTGCTTAAGGGTCACTTGAGTTGCTTGGCATTCTTAACATAGTGGACCAGCGTAGCTTTATGCTCCACTTATTTTGTGGCAGATGCCTCAGGCACTGATGAGAGGTCACCTATCGCCCAACCTCTGAACAAGTCCATTTGGCAGGAAGCCCTCTTCAGCTTTGAAGAACACAAGTTAAGAGGCTGAATTTTTGCAGGCTGGGCCCACTGCTTCTTTTTCCCCCAACTCATCCCTTTATCCTGGACCACTGTATTTCCCCACTGTTCAGGATTTCCCTGTTCCTTTCATAGCTGCTCACAGGCTGCATATACCTGCTGGAAAATTCTGGTGTGCCACCATTTCTGGTGAAAGCGATGCCTTTAGGACTCTGCCAGCCCTTGCTGTCTGCCTGCAGGCACCATGCCTTTGAGATTGGTGTGGGTCTCCCATGGGCCAGCATCTTTCACTAAGAGCAAGATGATCAGGTTGTCCTCTTACTTTCCTTTCTTAAACTGCCTCTTGGAAGAGTTGCTAGGGCAGGCAAGCGTCGTTTCATTTTGGTGTGGCTTTACTCAGTTCCATGCTGGCTCTTTACGTTCTGGTCCACTGTGCTGCTGAAGATAATGAAGCTGTCTCACTTTAAGCTGTGTGCTGAGAGTCAGGATTTGTATCCCCTAACCTGCGTGTTTCACACTGTGGTTGGCAGGATGGCACCAGAGGTGATCCTTGCTATGGACGAGGGACAGTACGATGGGAAGGTGGATGTCTGGTCTCTTGGGATCACGTGTATTGAGTTAGGTGAGTAAACACGTGGCAGCTGAGATGAATAATTAACTGTCTGTGGTATTTATTACGAAGCCCTGAAAAATAGAAGATTCTTATTAAGTTTCTTTGGTTTTATTTGTTTTTCTTTTAAAAGCCTGACTTGGAAAGCACTGACTGTTGAGTTAAATCATTTACTCACTGGCAAATCAAGAGCAAGCCACTAATGCTTCTTTGCTTTAATGTGAATCTGATCTGCTCAGTAGTTCCCTTAATAACTAGAGGATTCTAGTCCTGTATGAGAAGAAATTATGATTTCTAGTCTGTATTTTTCAAGGTAGCTTTTGAGGAAGTTGTTCCAGCTATTATGTCACAGGAACTGGTGTCCTAAGAATTGTGTGTCAGAAGGGACCTACACTTAATTTTCAATTCTTCTCGCTTCCCCACTCTCCGAAACAAAAATCTTCAGTCTCAGCTGAAAGTTTGTGACATGAATCAACGTGGACAGGTTCTTTACGTGAGAAGAAAAGGGTTTGCACTGCAAAGGGCAAATGATGCGCATCCACACAATCTGAAGCGGATGTGGATGCGACAGCAGGTATACAGAGCAGACGTGTGCACTTGAAGTTTGAATACTGACCTTGCATGTGCTGAGTAGGGTATTTTCAGAGATACTCTTGATAGGGATTGTACTTAACAGCAGTACATCAAAAACTTGTTTGTGAGGGCAAGTTTGCTGAAAATGTTATCAATAAATGTTTAATCAGCAGAAATATATGTGAGATAGCAAAGAGGGGGATGTACAGAATGGGAAGAAATGTTTTCCCCAGTATGGAGATGGTAATGGTGTAAATGGCTAGTTAGCTTCCAGTGTTGTATTCCCTGTGTCAGCGCTAATGCCTTGCTGACACAGTCTGGATTTTGAGATAAAGAATGCAAAAATCAGAAGTTCTAAACTTCAGTACTTCCACATGACCACGGATTATTTTTTCATGTGGAGTTTAGATGTGATATGGCCTTTCACGGAGTAAGTCGGAGAGGTAGAATAGATATTATGCTGTCCTTCCCTACGTAGGCACTGAGTCTTAATAGTAGAATTTTTATGGAGCTTCTCAGTCAAGAACCTCAAAGCCATTTCTTATAGTTGATAAGCTTGCTTTTTTTTAATATTAACCTTTCTGAGAAGTATTAATTTTTTTTTTAACTTTGAGCTCTGCCTTTGCATGATTCCATATCGGAACACGAGGTCAGGTAGCAGTGGTAGGAAATCTCTTGTTGAGCACCACTTGGCTTTCTTTGAATGCTGATGTCGTAATTTCTTGTGTAGCCGAAAACAGAGTAGTGCTTAAAGAAAAGAAAATGTGGTGGTTTGCTTGCATGCTTTATGTCAAGGACAAGTGGTTGCTCTGACCTGACATGAACTTAAAAATCCTGGCATCGTGGGCTGAGTGGCATGACTGACCGTAGATGAGGGTGAAAACTAGCCTTCCTCAACTTCTGTGTGAGATCTGCTGCACTCCTGAAGGGTCAGGGGCTGGCAGACAGGTGTCAATGCAAGGGCTAGGAAGAGTTTTAGTTAGGGAGAGTTAAGGACACATTTGGCAAGTGGATTTGGCAAACTGTCCCACTTGCAGGTGGCTGCCACTGACAAGTGAAACAAGCAGCCACTCTCTTCCCTTAAGACAGGTGCTACAGCATTGCATCGAAGATCCATAGGGATTGATACATAAATTTCCTGGCCCTGACAGGCTGTAGGTCTAGGCTCTGTCCTAGTCAGCCTCTGCTGGTTTTTACTGTAGCAGGTCAGATGTGAAATGTTACAGTTAAAGTAAAATTTACCGGAAATTTTTCCTTATAATTTGCATCCTCTTCTGTTTGGATTTAGTCATTCCCTCCTCAAGTGACTAACAGCTTGCCTTGAGTGGTTGTCCTGGTCTAACCTAGAATATTAAAATAATTAGCTTAAATGTGATGACGACAGTAATGAGCTATTCATTTAGCAGTGATACCCTGCTCATACTTCTGTATCTTTCTCCTTTTCTTTCCAGACTGCCTTATCACACCTTTCTCTTCTCTTTCTAGCTGAAAGGAAGCCTCCACTTTTCAACATGAATGCAATGAGTGCCTTATATCACATAGCCCAGAACGATTCCCCTATGTTACAGTCAAATGAATGGTAAGAGAACTATTACCAGATATTTTTTTTTTTTCTCTCTGAAAATTCTCTGTGACACTCTGCATGGTTGAAGTCTGACGAGAAAAGTGCTTGTTGCAGCGTAGTGATTTGTCAGCATTCTCAAATAATGCTCCTGTGTAGGCAGGCTCAGTTTTGACCTTCTGTCACTTGGGCTGTGCTACATGCTAAATGTGTGGAGGTGTTAATTATGGGGCTGTAGATGCTGGGAGAATTAAAATAGTCTTGGATGCATTAAGCCAGCCATAGCTCAGCAAGGTTTCCAGCTGCAAAAGATCCCTGACAGAAGAATTGCTAGCATTGTAGTGCAGCTGAAATGCGGAGAAAGGGAGGGGAGAGGTAATGAGATTTTTTTTTTTTTCTTTTCTTCAGTCAGTGACTTCAAAAGTCAGAGATCTGTGGCCAGCAAATACTCCCAGTGCTACAGGCTTGTTTCAGAATCTGAACTTTGATACAAGGATGCTTTGTTATTCTGTGGGAGCAAAGGGGTGACCCCGTTTCCCATTCTCTCTGCCTGGGAGTGGATTGTAGCTGTAGAGTGATGCTTGGCAGATCTGCAGATGGCTTGAAACACTTCTGGAGAGATGAAGTTCCCTCAGTTACACTGCTAGGCATTTAAGTAGCATCATTGTTTCATTGCTGATTGTTTTATCAAAGCCACTCCACTTTAGTTTCCTTATTTCATTATGTCTGCTTTGCCCATTTTTCAAGATTCAAAGAACTTGGTCTCATATCTGCACACTGATACCCATGTTCTGTGCAGAATTTACAACGCAGAGTAGAGACAGCTTGTGAATACAGTACAAGAATCGGTGCTCTTGGTTGCAGGCAGTTTGTTCACAGTCACCTGTTTGCTCTCTGAGGCTTTGAGAACTGAGGGAAGTAAGCAAGGTGCCTTTTATGCTGCTTTTGAGTTCAATGGCACCTAGAAAATCAGTTTTCTTTTTTGTGGTTGTGATACAAACTCAGACATAGCCTGAAGTTTCATTCAACTCAGGATTGTATCAGGCACTTTACTGAGTCGGTGTTACAAGTGGTAGCTTGTACAAGAAGCCTCTAGAGTAGAGAGCCATTAGAGTGCGTTTCTGGAGTCACCAGTAATTTCATTGTCATCTATTTTTAAGTCATTGAAGTCAAATTGAAAATAGTGACTGGTACACACAGTTCTTGCTTGGTTTTCAGCTTGTGGCTGGGGGATAATTGTGTGTCCGTGCTTGTTTCAACAGTCTTTAACTCTTGAAAGAGGTGGGGAGATCAACTTACTCAGGATTTGGGAAAGTCCAGTTAATGTCTCTGCCCTGGCACTTAAGAACAAATTACTCCAAGGTTTTTCTTCTGCTTTGCGCTAATAAGTTTGCAAGTATTTCAGATCCTAAGCTTCTTTTTCATTTAGAACTTCTTTTTTTAATTTGCAGGTCAGACTCCTTTAGGGGATTTGTTGATTACTGCTTACAGAAAATACCTCAGGAAAGGCCATCATCAACAGATCTATTACGGGTAATTTTTCAACACTTTCCTAGAAATTTGGGAAAAAGCTGTTTGTCTACCAGAATAATTCTAAAGAAGATGAACAAATATTTGCCCTTTGAAAAGAAAAATTGTTGATTTTACTCTTGTCTGAATCAGTAGAATTTTGGGGTCTTCTGAGGAGTGTTTTTAGGCAGTTTAACTTTGTTTCCTGACTTTGCCTGTGATGTCCGTCACAGTTCTCTTTAGAACACAGTGCTCAGGAGTTGAACTGCTGGAGAAAAGTAGAGGTAGGCAGTGTGGTAAAACAGTTATACTGGCGAGTGAGGAGTTACCTGGGGCAGCAGCCCCACACCCTGCTCCTCTTACACCCCGCAGCTCTGCAGGGGTTACGCTTGTGTTGGAGAACTTGCAAGCCTCGAGGGACAGTAGTGTGAGTAACGGGGTTTTTAACTGAAGGAAGGGTCAGGAGGAGGGGGATAGACAGATTTTTATATTGATTTTTATTTTTAAAATATTTTTAATATTTTTTTTTTTCCAAGACAATACTGTACATGCCCTGTTTGCCATTTGAATGGTGGCAGAGTGGGGAAACTGTAATTTGGTGCGGCTTGTGTGAAAGCAAAGACCTTTTTGGAGCAGTTATGCAGTTTTGTGTAAAGTAATGTAACTGTTAACTTGCTGCTCCTTTTTAAAATTTTCTCTCTGCTTGCCTTCTCCAGTGAGGAAAAATGTTGTGTTTCTGTTACCTAACATGCAATAGTTGCTGCTAAGCTGATATGCAATTTCAGTAAGATTTAAGGCTTGTAACTTGCTACAGGCTTTCTCTGTGGAAGTGATAGAAAAATCTAAAAAGTCATTTTAATTACTACTCAAAATCTAGACTTAACCAGTCTTCATAGGCAATAGCAAATCTTTTCCAGAGCTGATAGTACTTGGAGAATTATATTCCACATGATGAGAGGATTGAGCTCTTAATAAAGATTTACAGATAGAGGCTGATTAGTTGAAGGAACATGGGTATTAGAAATGGAGAGAGACTGGATGACCTATGTTCATCTCCTGGCCAGAGCTGGGATTGTTCTGTGTGGGGTGCTCTGAACTGTGCTGTTCTCTCTTGTCTTGTGGGGTTTTTTTGTTGGTTGTTTGTTATTTTTTTTTGGTTTGTTGGTGTGTTTGTTTTTTTTTTTTTTTTT
>JAAGAY010002165.1:0-11048 GCA_011801015.1 Ardeotis arabs
CGGGTTGCCCAGAGAGGTGGTGGATGCCCCATCCCTGGAAACATTCCAGGCCAGGTTGGCCGGGGCTCTGAGCAACCTGATCTGGTTGGAGATGTCCCTGCTCCTTGCAGGGGGTTGGACTGGATGGGCTTTGAAGGTCCCTTCCAACCCAAACCGTTCTGTGATTTTATGAATATTAGCTCTATTCACTAAATAATCAGTCACAAAAGCAACTGTTGGCCTCACTTCCATAGGTAATTTTTAATTGGGAACAGTTTGATTGAAGGCATAATTCTGGTGCACTCCATAGTGGAGATATAGATATCTAGAGAGATACATACATATAAATAGATATAATCTTTTTTTTTTTCTAATATGGAAGTAATGGTGAAGAGGTGAATAGATGAATGCTTCTAATTTGCTTTAGGCTTAACGGATCCTTCCTGTTCTCGAAAGTTGCACTATTATTAACTTTTCTGAAGTGTCACAACCTATTTTTTCAGTTCTGTTGGTAAACAGACGAATAAAGCACAGAAAACCCATCTGTTCTTGCTTTACTGGGGAGTTCATCAAATACCTCATTTTTTCATTCAGTTCTTTTTTCTCATTTAATTGTCCCCATAAGAAGAGAAATATTCAGCATTGCCCTCATTGCTAGATCCAAGAGTAAAATCTACAGATGAGAAAAACCTGACTTTGATGTAAATTGGCAAAAAAAATCAATCATGGAGATGGCAGTACAGTGACTGGAACAAATCCTCTCTTAAAAGAGTAACATGAAAGACAAGAATAAGAATGATTTTACACCAATCCTACACATTATTTATGTCTGAAATAGGAGCGTACCGCACATGTTGTCATCAAACCCTAATCTGGCACTGGTAGCTTGGATTAAAATTGCTTGCAGCCCTCTACTATTTCGGAGTAGAGTTGGGGATTGTTTAGTGCTGACTTCTGAATCTTGCTACATCTTGTTCACTACACTGAGCAGCTCAAAAGCCAGATGGAAAATGCTGGGAGAGGTCAAAGAAAAAGGCTCAGTATCATAAAGAGAGATGAACCAGATTTGTCTGCTTCAGATTTGGATGTAAGATTTTGCAGCAGCGTAGCGTGAGGATTCCTTTTGGAGATGGAATTTGCTGCTATCTGATAATTTTTGCTACCTTAGCAGGCGTGAAAAGACCTTGAAGTAGGCTTTACCATCCTTCAGCCACCAAAGAGCACCCTGAGTTGGCCAGGACCACGCAGTGGTCAGTCCATTGGTCGTGTTGGTGAGCGCTCCTGCCCCTCTTGTGTTTCAGAGCTGCTCGGCATTTGACACTGCGCCGTTCCTTTCTTTCCTCTGGGTGCATTTGCTTCTCTCTTCTCCTTTACACCCCTTCATGCGGCAGAACTACTGCACGCTGTTAAGTAGATTGCAAACAGTGTGTTGAAAAATCTGTTTTTACCCGTGTAAACACAGAAAGAAACTCACTTCAAGTATCTTTTTTTTCTCTCCTTCCCTCATTCAGTCTTAATTGAATGGAAGTTCCTTATCAATGAGAGAATGGGCTTTTTTGAAAAAGCATTTCCACAAGTGTTTAATGGTGGCCTGACAGAATAATCAGAAATTGAGTTCCCTCTTTCACAATTTTACAATTAATTTTTCAACAGAAACTCAGAATGTTTTATAGGGAGTATTTTCATTTGGAAATGCTGAAATTGGGCAGATGCAAGACCCACGTATGGTTAACAGGTTGCATTTCTTTTTTCAGACCTTCTGCTCTGACAGATGTCTTCTGTAGGTACCTTCAAGTTTCACTGTCCGCAGTTGTCCAGATGGTTTCTCCATGGGACTGACGCAGGGAAACTGCCGCTCGCCCTGCTGTTGCAGTTCCTGCAGGTCTGCATAAGACTCTGGAGCGTGAAACTCCCCTGGGCAGTGGTGGCCAAGCCTGGCCCTGCCCGCCAAAGGTGGTCCTTACACTGACGTGTGTGCAGAGGGCTGCGTTTTGGTGCATGCGGTTTGTACCACACCTGGACCTCCAAAACCTTCCCAAGGGAAATAACTTTGAAGGTCCGTGCCCGCATGTTGGAAAGCAGACAGGTCTGTAACAGCTTTCCAGTGTCTCAGCTTTATAGTGACTCTTGGAAACCAGTGAAGTAGGTAGGAAAGGTCAAATCATGCCATTGCTGACGTGTGCTTTTCTTAGAAAAGGTTGAAGCAGGTCGTTACCTGGTGCCACCAAGCAGTAGGCCGTCTCCATAGCACGCTTCCCGGTGGCTGCAGCACAGCTGGGGACCTTGTTCAAGCTCTGCACCTTCAAGAGCCTGGACCTCCCCCTCGTCTCTTTTACTGCTGGGTTGGTGTCGTATTTAACGCTAATTTCTTAAAAAGCCGTGCCAGTGTCTGAGTTTTCTAGAGGGAGGGTAAGCTCCTCCTGGTAGCCATTTGTTGTTGCAGCACTTTGTGCGATGAAGAGCTAAGCCCTGGCAGGATTCATGGCCAGCTCTGCGAGGGACCGAAGGCACGGTTGCAAGGGAACCGATGCTGGGGCGAGGTGATTTCACTCACACAAGACGCTTTACTACATCTGCTTTATTTCACGCTTCGCTTCTAGCTGCTTTTCTTTTGCTTTTTGACAGAGCGAGCTCTTCCAAGAGCTCTTCTGTGAGGCTGCCGCGAGTGTTCAACATCACGCCTGTGACTTCTGGGACACTAATTTCTAAAGCGTGCTTCTGGAGGAAAATAGACTTGCAGAAATAATATCAGCGTGTTTGTTTTCTGCAGGGTTTGTAGAACCTAATAGTCTGTCCCTTTCTGGCATCTGGTCATTCCAGCGTGTTTTGGTTGCGTTACATGGTCAACAATAAGCGACGCAAAAGCTTGGGTATACGTGTGTGTGGGCATAAGGAGGTCATGGATTGCTCCCTTTCCGCACAAACAGCGAGTGGCAGTCTTCATAACGTGCTTTCAGGTAATTATTGCTGTGGTTTAGGTCGTTTTGGTGTGTAGTTATGCAATGTATTTGATTCTTAGTCTCTATGTTTCGCTATGGAAGGAGCACAGGAAATGTTTAACGGGCAAGCGTGCCTAGGTTGCTCTCTCATTTCTGTTTTCTGATCAGCAAACCATAAATCCGCAGCTCGCTGACAATGAAACCGTATGGTAAGTCTTTCTGACAAATTGATTTTGCAATACAGATAATCCTGGCGGTGCATGAGAAGAGATATTGGGATTATTTTGTCTTAAGTCTTGCATTACGCTGTATTTTTCAGTCCCTGGAAATTATGTATGTGGCTATTTCTGAACACAGTGGTTTGGGTGAATTAAGAATTTATGGAGTACGCTACACTTCAGTGTCTTTACTTTGAGGACAGTTGTTTGTCATATGAAATAATCTGTTTATTTGCTGTAGTGAATGCCCTTCTTCTGTGTTGGCAGACAGTGGCAGCAGATTCAGATACTTTTTGGACGCTGGGTATCCTCTTAGTGTGAAGCCAAGCTAAGAAATTCATTTGTATAAATCGGCTCCTGCTTTACAAGAAGCTTTGTGCCCTGAAGGGAATTTTCCAGCTGATGGCTAATGGTCATCTCGGTTTGCATGGTACACAGAGTGGACAAGGCAGCTTGTTACTCCTTTTCACTGAGTAAAAGGAGCAAGCGAGAGTCCTCACAACTTCTGTTGGAGTTCAAAATAAATAGAAAAAAAAATTATTTCCAGCTTTTGTTTCATAGGGATGTACTGGCAAGTGAGTTTTCTTCTTGAGCGTGGAAGTAGTAGCCAGTATCTGGGAGCGTAAGCAGAGCATGGGCCTGGGAGTGGAGAACAACAGGGAAGAGTAATGGGAACTGGGCACTGGAGACACATACCAAGTCTAGGAGTGATGCTGTGAAGCTAATCGAAACTAATCGACACATTCTGAATGTTCATGTTTGCTATAAACTACGCAGAAATGACTGATGGGCGGTTAATTCCTCCAGCGCTCCTCCTGGCTTTAGGTGCTGGCTGTCAGGCACGGATCAGGGGGGTTTGAGATGCAGCGACTGCAAAAGCTACGTAAGCAATAATTAGAGATTTTATTCAATTTTACATTTCTGGGTGCTCACAGTTACTGCAACCCAAGACCCAAACATGTCTAGATGTTTTCTAGATGTTTAGAAAAGAAATATGAATCGAGCTGTAAATCTAGTCAGCGGAAGTGTTTATATGCAGTATTTGTGTTTCACTTCAGGAGGCAATGCAGCCTTAAACACCAGCCTCGGCTGAAAACAAAAATATGAATATATTACATTTTTTAAAAAGAATAGTAAAATTCTTGATTGTAGTAGATTTAGTCAGATAAACATGCCTGAAGAGTATTCAAAGGATAGATCTATACTGAACATCTGCTTATATAAATACAAGGATGGGAGCTTACCTAAACAATGATTTTCTGGAGATGGAAGGGTGAAATTAACCTGGCAGAACAGTGAGTGCAGCAAGTAACCACAAAAGCATTATGGATAGTTAATAGCAAAGGACGCTAGAGCTTGCAGAAGATATTTTACAACTGAGTTATCAGAAGACCATTGCTGATGAAAATTAGGGCAAATTTTATCCAAAGATATTAAATCCGAACTTGGATAAAATTCACAAAGTCATACCTGCAAAAATCCATCTATGCATTTCAATAAAGCGTTTGTAAAAAGCAGAAAGTAGTGACGCATGTAATGTTTTGACTTTGGTGGGAAGAAATTGTTTGAAAACGTCTTAGAAGAGGAAATGGTATTTCTGCTCTGTCCAAATGCAGGGATATGAAGTGCAGTTGATGACCTTTCAGCTCAGCGTCTGCGTAGAGGCAGGTGTGGAAGCTTTCAGAAGTTTAGCTCTCGTTAGCTGTCATTAAGAGGAGCCTCTGGAGTTCCTGCTGCAATTACATTCATATGGGAATGATCCTCTGGGGATGGCACGATGCTGTTCCAGCCCTGGCTGAAGCGAGGAAATGTCCATGGCTTCACGGGACACTGGCTGTTAGAAAGCTTTGTAGCGCTCAAGTGAAGAAAAATATTTTAAAATCCATGGCTGAGGAATAACGCTGACAAGGTCGCTGACATCCAGAGGCTTTAATCACTCGTCGTATGCAGTCATGGGCAAGGACAGTGGAGGAAAGCATCAAGAGCACCTGAACCAGCTAGAGCTGCACGTATTACTCAGGATGGTCAGTGCTGGATTAAGTGAAATATGTCTTGAAAGAACAGATCATTTGGCACTGGATCCTTTCTTTGGAGAGCAGAGGCTGAATAACAAGTCCAGGTAAACTGGAAAGTCTGCTGAAAGCATCTGATGAGGGCTGCTGTGGTGGCTAAGCAGGTGTACTTTGAGTCAAATTTGGCTCAAATTTGGCTTTCTGCATCTCGTGCAGCTAGAAGTGTCACCAACGTGAGC
This sequence comes from Ardeotis arabs, assembly GCA_011801015.1. Classification (NCBI taxonomy): domain Eukaryota; kingdom Metazoa; phylum Chordata; class Aves; order Otidiformes; family Otididae; genus Ardeotis; species Ardeotis arabs. Next base: position 5,388 of record JAAGAY010002165.1, read on the forward strand.
TCTGCGTATGTGATCCAGTATCTAAAAATAGCCATGGAAGTGTAAAATGCAAAAAGGTCGATAATTTGCAGCTCAGGACAATGGTTTTTCACAGTAAGTCTCTGAGTGATTAAGGTAAAAAGAAAAGCCCAAGCTGGTGCCGCTCATCTAAAGTGAGAAGGAAGGTTGTCCAGCGCACGCATCCCATGTATTCCAGTAACAGGATGGAGGAAGGCACAAGAGGTGAAGGCAAGTGACCCTCCAGAAAATATTTGCTCTCGTTGAGGCAAACTGCTGCCATGGTAAGAGACTGAAGGAAGTGGCAAAACAAACAGAAATAATCTGCATGGAATTAAAAAAGGCATGTTTTTAAAAGTTAGCCCTCAGTACATATTTACTTAGTAGATTAGACCAGTAATTGTCACTGTGGCTTTTGTTTGGTCTTTTGCTGAGATTTCTTTGGGTTTGTTTCCCAGGGGACTGGGGGTTTTGAGAGCGTAAATTGAAGATAGGTAGTAAACCTGTCTGCTGCGGTTTGATCGCAGAAGCTTAACGTTGATTAATGACAAGAGGGGGATTTTAACTATTAAAAATAAAATAGATCTGCTATCATCACGTGATTCTGTCAAGATGTTCTCAAGGAGCCTATTAAAACTCTACCTTTCTTTTTGTTTGTACGTGTGGGAAGCATATTTTCCCCTTTTAATTTCTTTTTTAATGTCATTATAGTGCTTGCAACTCTGGTCTTGTAGCTGCAACCCAGTTGCCTCTGAGTCTGCTGAAGTCATTTGGAAATCCAGCGAAAGACGGGGAACTTGGACTCTGATGCAGTGCTGATATTTAGTAAATGTTAAAAAAAAAAAAAAAAAAAGATTATGCAAAACGGTTTCCAGATTCTGTCAGTGCACAGGAAACCAGGAAAATGTCTTTATTATTGTTATCTTTGAAGTATATCTGGATATTCTATGTTGTCTAAATGACCAGTTATTAAAATTTGTGTTTAAAATGAGTGTGGAGCAAGGAATGTTGTGACAGTAAAACCCAATGTATAAAGTTTTAGTGGCTGACATCAGGTGGCCGAGAGAAGAGCTCCATGACTCAGAGAACAGCCATATGAACAGCAAAGAAATAGAGAGAGAAAAGCCGAATGAACAAAAATGGACTAAAAATGAATGATGTTCTATAAAGCGGTGTTTGTCACTTGAAAATGGAGATAAGTTGAATGCCGTTGTGCTGTATGTGTGTGTCTCGCTGTCCCCTCCCTGTAGAGTGGCTTTTGAACCTGCTGGCTCACTTCAGCCACGACTGACAGAGGGGGAGTGCTCCTGAAAGATAGGAAGCTTCTGTAGGATCATGAAAAGTGCTACCAAGTAGACTGAAATACATGATCAGTCCATTAGATCTTGGAGACTTTGCGTGAGGGAAGATGTGTTACGAATCCTCCCAGCATGGAAGATGCCAGCCTGAGTACTTAATTAAACACACAGAGTCCAACGAGACAGGAATCTGCAGGAGACCATGCCGCTCACAGAATGACTCTTTTTTGAAAAAATGTTCAATATGTGCCAACCTAAGTAGATAATGTTGCAACATAAGTAAAACCCTGCTTTGCGCGGGGGGTCAGAGCAGTGGAACTGCTGAATGGCACCGAAGGGGGTTTGGCCTTGGGCTGGTGCTTGGCAGAGCAGTCAGCGTTGCCCACCCCGAGGTCTGCTATTTGTTTTGACCATTCACTTGGACTGATTTACAGTCTGATCACAATAAAACTAAAGTGGACCTTTGCTTTTGGCTCTGCTTCTCCATTGTCTCGCTTTGGTTTTGTTCTGCAGGGCAGTGCAGCCGTGTCTTCCCTCCGCAGCTCGGCACGCTGCAGATCATTCACGGCAACGGCACGGCGGTGGGGACGGTGATAACATTCCAGTGCTCTGCCGAGCACCAACTGGAGGGACCGGGCGTCATCAGCTGCGTTTGGAAAGGGAACGGTACCCAGTGGACAGCCGGAGTGCCCTCCTGCAAGCGTAAGGTTCTTTCCAAACCCTTCCCAGTCCCTTTGGGCCATATTGTGTTTATTTTGCCCTGCCTGTCTCCTACAACTTTAGGATTAATTCTAGGCATCTGTGCAAGGGAAAAAAAAACACCTCAATTTCCTTCCGAGTTGCCCCCGCTGACTGTAATTGCGCTTCATATGTGTCCTGACATCGTTAATTGTCATGACACAGAAAAGACTTTGTCCGATTTATGCCTCACACCATCGACTCCGGTAGCGTTGCACCTGGAATAAATGTGGCTCTGTAGCTACAAGCTGTACCCTTCGTTAGAAAATGTGTAGATATGACCAGCTAATGCACAAGCATATTTGCAAACCCTCTAATCTAGCGTTCTTTTCTGAAGATACTTTTGCTGTGAAAGAAATATAGTGCTACTTTTTGAACAATTTTAGGTGGTTGCCTGTGGGCAGCCGCATGGGAAAGTCACCATATTGACAAATAGCATTTGAATGGCAACAACATTAACTACCTTTCACGCTGTGTTCCTTCTGATTCATTGTAATGTTGTTAGGAATTTGACTAGAAGTAGGCCCAAGCAAAACCTCTGAGCTTTGAGAATCTCAGTCTGTGTCTCAGACCTTGTATAATTTTAAATCACCAGTAGATAGCTGGCTCCTTTAGACACCTATCGCTCTCTCACAAACTCAGCTATTCTTATCTCTCATTTGAGAGATTCCGTTAAAGAAAAATGAGAGAAATCCTCTCTTCTAGAGGCTGAAGAAATATAAAGCTTTGTGTGGAGCTCAGCTGAACCATTTCTGATGCCAGTCATTGTGGTGTTAGAAGAACTAGATGAGTTTTGAAGCAAGACATGCTTAGTGCACCAAATGAGTTGGCAGAGAGCTGCGTTAGCTGTGCCACACCACATTCCCACTCCTCCTTTTGTCTGGGTAATGCACTTCCAACATCGGGTCACTGCAAATACTCAGTCCTGCAGATGCTGTCCCTTCTTCCATCCTGCATCCTTCCCCAGACAGAGGAAGGCCTGTTGTTCGCTGCCTGCCAAATAGGATGTAATTATATGGAACTCTCCTTACTCTAAAGAACTTCCTTAAACCCATTTTTACCCCATCAGTATTTGGTTTTGCAGCTCCAGTCCTTGTTAACAATTCTAGAAGAGTCTGGTAGCTCATCTGCGTTTGATATGCCAACACAGTTGTGCTTTTTAGCTACTGCAGCACTAAAGGCATTGTGTTTAATTAGCTGCAGTGGTGAAATACTTGTGAACAATTCCTTAGTAGCTTATAAACAGGAGATTTTTAAATAGCCCAATTTGAGGCTTGCGTAGCTCTAAGCTGGAGCCAAGATACTCTGGTATCTTGACACATACTAACGTGAAATTCCTCTCTGAGCTATTGTTAGCAGAAGCATGAAGCAGGTAGGTTTCAGCATGGTTTAATGAAAATGTGAAAGATAAATTCATGGGCTGACCTTAGAAATGTGCTTCTGTGTTTGCTTTGCTGCAGCCATATCAAAATATGAGACTTTTGGATTTAAGGTCGCGGTGATTGCCTCCATCGTCAGCTGTGCTGTCATTCTGCTGATGTCCATGGCGTTTTTAACTTGTTGTCTTATCAAATGCGTGAAGAAAAGTGAAAGGAGGAGGACTCAAAGGTATGTCAATAAAAGATTTTTAAAACCTGCGTGAAGACTGTATGTCATATGGACCCCATTGCTGTGACAGCAGAGAGCTTCAAAGGACTTGATGCTCACAACACCCCAGTGATGTTAATTACTTAAAATCCTTAATTTGTGGGCTAGACTTTAGGCATAGAAAGACTTGGAGTTCAAGACTAATCAGGCACCTAATGTCTGTTAATATCAGATGACCTCAGTGGGCATGGGCAGATCTGGATTTACCCAGGATTATGCAGAAGCTGAACATAGAAGTCTTATTTGCTGGCCCAGTCTTTCTCTCCTTGAATTATTTAAGATTGGCTGTGTTTTCCCTTCTTCTCTCTCTCTTTCATTTTTTCCTTTCCTTTTCTTGAACACTGCTGGGAAAATTAATCTACCCATGTCAAAACCATCAAAGCCCTCACCGTCTGCAAAGCATGCTTAAAGCTGTGCTGGAAGGGCGTAGGATTTTGTCTTCTGGCTTGAGGCGCCAGACAGCAAGCAGGATTATAAACAGGCATGGGAAGAAGAAAATGTACCAGTCCAGTCCATGATAACAACTCAGCGTGAAGGGTGGCTGTGTGACCACACCTGGCTGTGCGCTAAAGCCGAGCCACTGCTGTTTGTGAGGGCGTCCATCCAAAGTCACCTGCAGCAGAAGGCTTTCCACCAGCACCACCTCTTCTTTTCCCTCTCACTTTTCCTGCTCATTGTTCCCACCGCTGCGCGTAGCTCAGTGGGGTGGCTGCAGCCCATCCCACTGATGCCTGCTGTGCAGACAGTCAGCTGCACTTCTGGTTGATTTTAAGCCTCTTCTTGCTTCAGAGAAGTGTTTGAAGTGAGGTGGGGTAGCGGTGGAGTAGTGGGACAATGGGGAGGACACGAGTGAAGGTCCCTCTGCTCTGAGCTGTGTTTTATCTAGAGCTACATGGGAACCAGCTTAGGGGGGAAATTCTGTCATTCTGAAATCTTATTGTAACCAAAATACAGATTTTCTGTTTCCCTTGAAAGAATTTTGTGAGGCAAAAAAAAAAAGTAATTCGTAATATCAGGTTTTTACCGACAGCATGAAACAATTTTTGAAATGCAAGTGTTGATTGACATTTTTGGAATCCCTGCTTTTCTTTTTGAAAAGACTATTCATATCAAAATCCTTGTTTTTAATTTATTTTAAATGGAGTTTTGTCCAAATTAGCTGTTCACATGACTTCGATGACTTGATATGTTTTTCTTACGACAGAAAAGCCCTTTCACACCAGATGTTTTAACCTGGTTCTGTCATCAGGACATAAAATGATTCCCTTTGCTGGGAGTTTCTCAGTTCCTTGCTGCCCTCTGCCCTCCCTTCATTGCCTCCTGAAGGAGCTGCTCCAACCTGGCCCACCCACGACTGCGCCCCGCTTCTGGGGGCACTGTAGACATTGTGTGGCTTGGCCCTGCTGTCAGAAAGCAACTGAGATGATGGAGAAACCATCCACATCACGTGAAAGAGTAGCACATCCCTGTATGAAACCTGCTTGACCCGCAGCCCGCGCTGCAGAGCGCCAGATGTGGCGGTAGGGGTGCTGCAGCTGGCAGTGGCCAAGGGCAGGAGCGCGTGTAGAGAGGATCTCTTTTGTGAGGTCAGCTGATGCGGTTGGAAAGTGCAGATCAATTTTTGGATGCACGGAGTGTTAATTTGAAGAAAAGCTGCAGGCTTAATAACTTAATAAAAAATGAGAGTATTTGGTAGGGGATTGGTTAAATAAATGTCTCTTAGGCCACCTCTGAAAGACCATCTCAAAATACCTGTGGGGTAGGGACGATGTCCTCATCTTGCCTTTAGCTTTGAAATCTGCCTGTCTACTTTTTTTAGACTCTTTTAGTTGCTCTACTAGAAGAGATCACCTCTGCCTACAAACCTCTCTTGCAAGGTATCTGATGATCTTTGAAGTGCCGTTTTTGTGTTTTGCCCTTGCATTTGGAGAGAAAAAGGACAAAGGCCACTGAAAATCCTTATGTGATTGAGCCTCCTCGC
>JAAGAY010002166.1:0-12252 GCA_011801015.1 Ardeotis arabs
AAGGAAAAAAAAAAAAAAAAATCAGCGGCCAGTAAAGTAATATTGCCCTTGGACATGCAAATACATTAGAGTAAGAATATCAGCAGTTGGCTTTTTTGTAGGTCTTCGCTCTGTGGTTTTCAAAACCATTTGCAAAGACTGAGAACACCACTCACATCAAAAATAACAGAGGTTTTGTAACATTTCACATGTTCAAAGCTCTGGCAAGTTTTTAAGCCACACAACACTTCTGGAAACCAATATTGTCCTCGATCTCTCTACAAGGTAAAAATATTCACAGGAAGTCTAAAGGCAAGACTCCTTAACTTTAAAATCCTTCTCTTTTAATGGCAAATACTTTGAACAGAAAAAGTGGGAAAACATCTAAGTAACTGTCCAGAAAGTTATCAATTTTCATGTGAATTTTTTTTTTTAAGTAAAATCCTTTTTTGCAAGAGTCTTCTCACTATGAAAAGTTCAATCAGCTCTACTCAAAACATTTGTACAATCCAGGTGGTAACATATAAACACACAAGGAGGCTGTGGCAAGTTTAAACTCACTTTCTCACAAATTGATAAAGACAGGGTTGCTGCCATGGTGCAACTGACCCTCGATCTGCTTCTATTCATGATGCAGCTGCACCGATATGCACCATGTCATCAGCGTGCCTGCAAGCTCTCGCCACTGTCTTCAACATCCAAGAAGAACGTTTTCAACAATTCATGTTTTCATCGTATATGTCGTAAGCTCGTGAAGCAATTGAGCTTGAAATGTAATGTGTTCCTAATCAAAGTCTCACTAGAACCTGCTCTTGGTGATTCACCTGAACTCTCGCTTGATAGAAAAGTTTAAGCCAGCATGGCTTCACTGCTTTTCCTAAATTTCTTTTGTGGGCAGAGAACCTGAGGGACACATCTACAAAGACTCTGGCCTATAGTTATTTCTGAGGAGCTAAACCTCTTTGTTAACTAGCACAAGGATCTAGCTTGTATCATCCCATCAGCTGTGCCTAAGCAGTAGAAGCTGTTTCACTACTTACACCTTTTTCCTAACATCTGCTCTGGGCCTGACGGCTCCCTGACAGCCTCTGGCCATACCTTCCCCTTGCAAGAATTCACCAACCTTCTTGTTAGATTTAAAAAAAGTGGTTACACACTTAATGCTTTATGCCACACATGCTTTAATACATCTATGCTTCTCCAGTACTGTCCACTTTGCACTCTTCACCTTGCCCCAGGCATCAACCGGTTTCATACCTAACAAGGCACTGAGAGGTAATATTTTAGACCACACTTGTGACTAGGTAAATAAAGTGTGCAGCCAGTTTTTTATCTGATACTGCTCCTGTCCCAAGAGCTACATTTTATAAGGCACACCTCAATTGGATCACTTGGCCAATATCAGATCCTAAGTCAATATTTATTCCCTAAAAGTATGCATATTATTTTGCTATCTTATGGTTTGTCTCCTTGTATTTTTTTCAAATGGAGAATAGTTGTTCATAGGAAAAGGGCTACAACAAAAAAAAAAGAAAAATAGAGCAAAAAAGAGAAAAGATGACAGTCTTGGCTCACAGTAAATACTCAACTCTCATTCTCTGGACTGCTTGGTTTCATTTCAAGTTGTTGTTTTAGACAACTCTAAGTATCTTGTACCCAAACTACTCACTGAAATCAAAACAAGCTTTGTCACTGTCAACATTGGCACATTCCTCTGCTTCCCCCCACCTTCCAATATGGTCAAAGTCACAAAGCTTGATGCTGAAGGGCTGCTGCGCATTTGCCTTTTTAACTTGAGGGATGTTGGGAAGCTGTAACTCTGCCAGAAAACAGACTCATTAGTTATTAACACAGGCCATATTTAGCCATGTGTCTCTAAAGTAAAAAGCACATACTTTCATCTTAAACCCCATCTCTTCACAGCTGAGTCTCCAGGGACCACAGGATCCCATTTTGCATGGCCAAATAAGGTAAAGCAAGAATTTGAAAAATGCAAACCTGGCCTGAAATTGCCTACAGCTTTGAGGAGTTATCTTTGGATTTGTTAGCCTTTTGTTAAACAGAAGATGTTGTAAAGTCTTTTTATTACTTTGCCCTGAATACTTAACTTCCAAAAAATATTTTGGAACACAAGTGAGCTTTAAGGAAATGAAGTGGTGGGATATCAAGGCTGAGAGCAGCAACAGGAAGCAATACTGAAGAAAACAGTGTTAAAGCTTCACCTGAAATAAAAGTGGTGTGATTTGCCAACAGATACTGACAGGACGTTCTCCAGATTAGAGGCAAGCACTCTTCTGAAACGCACACAGGAGGGAATCCAGTAGGCTATGTAACAGACTGAATGTCCCTAATGATTTTCATTCTACCCTCTCACTGAACTTCACTACCGTCCTTCTGAAGGAGTAGCTGGAGATGTCTGTGTCTCTAATGGGACAAACTATCAGACATTTACAGGACAAAAGATCAGATGAATATTGTGTGACTACATGTGAAATATCTTCTTTGTAAACATTTCCTAAGCATGAACTCTGCCTTGGTTTTCCTCTGTGCCTCTTTGACCACAAATACATTACCTCTTGTCCTCCAGCACTCTATGCTTCACAACCTACCACATCTGAGAAGCATACAGCTGTTTCATGGGAATCCAGAGATCAAGATCACTATTATGAATGTGCATTGAAACTGCAAGCATCTGGAACATGAGAAAAAGCAAGAAGCTTCCTACCATTCCAGCTGACATGGCTTGCTGGTCTCATGCAGATATTGAGAAAATGCCCTGTATTCATGTAGAACAAGCAACTGAAGGTCATTAGGGAAAAGAAGCAGCTATTCACTTCCAAAAAAACCATGTTGTACAGGAGATTAGCAACTGAAACTGTTAATGTGCTAACTAATCCTTTTAAGCATTGTCATATTAGCAGCATTCAGTCTACATGTCCAAATTAAAGGTGAAAGAGCAGCTTTAAAGATTCTCTTTCCCAGGAAATGATTCAAAATAAAATCTAGCAAAGTGGAAAATCAAGTTTGAAAGTGAGACAGACATACCTTTTGCCATATAGCATACAAGACACCAGGGCCAGGCTTATCCAGGGTCATGGGTTCAGACTCCCAAAACCACAGATCTCATCATACTGTTTTGTACCCAAAGCCAAGATCATGGCCTACAGAAAAGAACCAAACAGCTATGTTGATGCAGTAGGACCATCCAGGTTTCAAGTGATTAAAAGACTCAAGAGAAAACTCTAATCCAACCTCATGAATTTTGGATATATCAACATAAAAAGAATTCAAAAGTTCTTCCTCTATGGGCAAATTATGTTTATGTCATATGGGCCCACTTGCATGGGCGAACACAAGAGCTTTGGAGTAGGTAGGAACTAGCAGATTTTCAAGTGTGACAGATTTTTTTTTTTTAAATAGTCTAAATTGTGAAAACAGAGAAAGGCCTTGATCAGAACACTGCATGACTTTGTGTTCTTCCTCAGTCAAAACACTTCTCAGTTTGAAGATTACCATAATGCTCTCTAGGTGAAAATTACCGTGATGATTTTAATAAAGCCATGAGTCTGAATATCATTTTGAGAGTTGAAGTGCTCAGAGCTAACTTCGCAGCAGATTTCAGCACTATTCCATTCAATGTGGGATTAGAAAATAGAGACATAGAAATTCCCCCCATCCAGTCCTGCGTGATGGAGGCACCTCCTTCTTTCTGCGTTAATACTGGTATGAAGCACCAGGCCCCAAGGGTCATACAGACCCTCCCCCTGCTTCTGGGAGCTTAGGGTCTTGGCTTGCTGCTTCCTTACCCAGCAGGGACATAGCATGCCAAATTGGCCAGGACCCAACTCTTGAGCCCACGGCCGGGCTGCTGACCTGCAGAGAACAGGGCTCCATGGGGAGGCCTGAAAGCTCTACACCTCTGCCAGCTGGCTGACGGCCAAGGCAGCTCCCTCCCCAAGCCAAAGCAAGGAAATACTACAGAGCCTCTGACTGCAGCTTGAAACTAAACATAAAACTACAGAAGCTTCCTCTTGCATTTCTGCAAGGTTTTAAAACTGAGCAAGGTCCATGTAAAAGCACTTCAAGTCAAGTCATCTGGGTAAAATTTGTATGTTTGCCTCTAATGTAGTGGAGCTCAGGGGTGGAAATAAGGTTGAGCTCATGATTTTGTTTGTTTCAACTCACAGCAAACCAAAACCAGGACACTTCTTCGGAACTGAAGGCTCCAGAGGTGTTGGAAGGCTTTAGCCACTGTCACCCAATATTGCCGAAGCATTTGGTTTTCTTAAAACTGAGTCAAGCTGAGGAAGACAACCATGCCATAAATAAAGCTTTGTAACATAATCATCAGTTGTTTCCTAACTTAGGATTTAAAAAAAAAAAGCCATGTGGAAATACAGATTCTATATATAGACTTGGGAGCCAGGGAGAGAAAAAGTGGATTGTATGTATCAGGATATCACATCAGGCTCCAGGTTCAGGACAAAGCTGGCCAAGGTTTCCAGCAGAACTGGGATCCACCAAAAACCATGACCTGCTGTTCTGGAAGCAGGCTTGAAAGGGAATTGGGGAGTGGAAACTGTTTGGGCAAGAGGCAGGAGATATATCTTCCTATAGCTGGTCACATCTGGAACTTCACCAGGTATGTGCCATCAGCAGCCCCACAGGATGTCCACAGAAAACTGCCAAGCACAGTTTTCACTTACATTTCTCATGCTACACATCACATACAACCCTCCCCAGGAAAATCACATCAAAACAGAACAAGACCAAAACAAAAAAAAATCCAGAAAACCCAATGCTAGTTATACTTTTGCTAGCTGGAGTGAATGAAATTCAGTAGATCTTTGTATACATTTCATATCTGTGTGCTTGGTTACCCAGTACAGTGTAGAACAAAAGAGACAACTTCGTGCCTACATTTTTCAGTATGAATCCTGTTCTCTTTATCAGGATGAAGCGTTGCAGTAAGGACATATTTTCAAATCCTGCACTGGGACCAGAGCTACATACACACTTAAAGTTCAGGGTGTGTTTACATGACAGACTTAGAATGTAGATTGACAGATCTGACAACTTCTTCCCCATACTCAGGCAGGCTAATGCTCTGTGTGCTTGGCCAGGGCCTGGACCACAGCATCCAAGGACAGGTCTTGAGTTACCGAATCAAAACAAACAGATTTGGAGTTTGGCTTCACAGAGTAGCCAGGCTGAACTTCAGCTGGCTTTGCTTGAGGCCCACCTCTGTTCCCTATTGCTCTCCAGGCTCAGCCTTGCTCACAGGGCTTGTACTCCTCTCCTTTCTACATGCTTGGTCCCCTTCATCCTTGCGTTGGGAGTTTCCAGGGGGCACCCTGGGTAACATTCCCACTGCCTGCCACCTTGCACGACTCATCACAGCAACACACTCCAGAAACAAAAGCACTTAAAAGAAAACTATCCCTCTGTAGTTTTTATCTGTCCTTCACAAAGAGGCAACATGGAGAAAGGAATAACACTAGCCAAGAGTTATCAAGGATAGGAAAGAAAGAAAACCAGGGAAACAGGGGAGACAAAAGAAAAATAAAAAAAACCAACTCACATCTAAAAGACTTTTGTTTAATTCATGAAAGCATGTTTCTGGGAAAAAAAAAAAAAGATCTTTAGCTTTCAGCTTGGAGTACACAATTGCCAGCTCCCTAAGTTTGTACCCAAAGGGTACTGTGGGTGAGGGTTTCTCACAGTTGGTGAATACAGAGGGCCAGTGGGCCTGTGAGGGGGCTTGGAGACCACACCACAGTTGTGAGGTTGGGAATTCAAAGCTCTACAACAAGGGACAACAGGGGGAAAAGCCGAGGACTGAACGGCTTTTGCTGGTTCAAGAAGTTTGGGAAGCAGTGCAGCAGCTTGCAGCCACACTCCTTTTGGGCAGCAGACAGGCACGCTTTAGTTCGCTGAGCTTCCCAGATGAATTGCAGTTACATACATGCCAGTTGATAGGCAGAGGAAATCCTCCTTTTATGGTTTCCATCCCCTCACTTGTTCCTCCTCCCTAGAAGTTTTCATCTTCTCGGTTGAGCCGAGCATCAAATGAGTTGCATGTGTCATTATGTTCTGAGAGGGCAGGGACCCTTGGGAAGCAGACAGGGGTGGGGAGATCTGTGATCGTCACCTTTTCTTTTCCCTGTGACTCAGCTGCAAGCTATTCTAACAAGACAAATTAGCTACTTTCAGTTTACAGCAATTTTAAAATTAAGTTGTTAAAAATCAAAATAAGTATTTTCACATTTGACTGCAAAGATTAAAGAAAGCAGTTTTTTTGCTTGTCACCTGAATCTGTTTTCCAAAGACATCTGAAAGGCATTTTATCAGCTGGTGAGCAGTATTTACTTATGAAACTGTTCTAATTGCTTTGGAATGTGCACCCTGGCTGCTGGAACAGCTCGCTCCTGCTGATACACTGAGCGAAGTAGTACTGGCTCATAGGACATGCCACTTTTATACAGCATTCATTCTTCATTCTCAAGATAAACAGTATGAAATTTAAAAAATATAAAGCAAAAACCTCAAATGATTACTTTTGCAGAACTGCCCTACATGTTTACAAGAACATCAACTCATCAGCAAAATAAATCACCACTGTGAGCAAAATACTCACAGATCAGTAATTTAGTACTAAAGCTATCTTGCAGGAGGAAATTGCACGGGTTAAAATTTATTCCTGGTGTAATCAGTGCTGGAGTAAATATCTAGGACAGAAGGAGTAGTCTGTCCTGGCCACAAGTAAGCCCTGCCATTAACTTGCAGCCTTGTTCTCTTAGGAGGTAAGCAGTGGAGCTCCTGGTAGATGACAGATAATCTACTTGGTCTTTCCTTAAACTCCTAAAACTGAAGCAGAACTCTAGTCTATATTACACATATCGAGGCTCAGTACAGTCTAAAAAAAAAATGGTAATAGCTCTATCTGCCTTTAAGACAAAGCAATCCCAAATACTGAGTCACAATCTGGAAGGTGCAGTGGTTTGAACAGCACTTACTCTTTGTCCATCCATATCACAAAATCCTCCTGTACTTTATCTACAGAATTAGAAAAGCACAGAATAATTATTATTCATGTTGATGTATAAATATGGCAAATAAAGGACATGTCACCCTGACCCTCCTAGCACCTACGCAGAAGGGATTCCCCTGTAGATCCTCTTGGCACATATGCCAAAACAGCCAAGCCGGTCCCATTAGCCTGGGCCAAACTTTATAAACAGACTTGTAAACTTAAAATGCTGGTGAGCTGGTTTCATAGGAGGTGGGAGTGTAACACTGTTAGCTTGAGCTAACAGAGTCCTTGGAAAAAGCAGCTTCAGATACAAACAGGCCAGACTTAGGGATAAACAGCCCTGGTGACTGCTCAGAGCCCATAGGCCTGGCTGTGACAGTTCGTCTTTAGTACCGAGGTGTCCAACACAAGATAAGCACTCCAGTGTGTGTGGTATTAACCTTGAGTTATCTTCGTCAGGAAGCATCGCACAAGCATTGAAGTCTGCACTTTGTGCAGACACAAGGGCTTTGTAAGAGCACAATATTTGCTAAAAGGGCAGGTGGGTTTTCCATTTGGGAGCATGCAGATCTTGGAGAAGGGTGAGGCAGGGTTACAAGCTCTCAGCTGAGGGGAGATAGGGGTCTTCATTTTCTGACTCATCCAACAAGAAAGCTTCTTGAGTTTTCTACCTGGCGTCCCACCCAGATCTACTCTGCTCCACGAGAGCACTGTTTGCAGTTCTGGCTGCATCTCCTCCCCACATCCAGACTGTCCAGGCAGTCCTCAGCCTCCTCGACAGCTGCTGCACTTTTCCCTTCCTGCTCTCAGTCACAGCCTGCTTCTCCTGCCCACCAAAGCAGCAGCTACACACTGCACTCCTGCTCTCCCATCACCAGGGCAAGGGTAGATGTCTCCTGGTTTCCTGCTTTCCCCTGCCTTCCCTCAAGCATCCCACAGTTAACATTTCCTTTTGGTTTTTTCCGCTAACAGTCAATTTTTATTTATTTATTTTTTTTTAACAAGGGTTGGTTTGTTTTCTTATTGGAAAGTCTTTTTTGGCCTTAAGGCAGCATGAACTTTGCCCTCTTTTCTCCTTCTGTCAAGGGACTTGACCTAGAGGAGAGATCTTTGAGGCTGCAGAAGAGATCTCCCTGCGCGACCTTTTTAATCCTTGGCCTCCATTATTTCAGTCAACAGCACAAGTGCCTTCTAGTACGACAATCAACATTTGTTGCCTAGGAATTAAACATTGACCAAACACATCATTCTGCATAGGCCATTGAACTGGAAGAATGTTTAGTGAGCTCAGCAGCTAAGGCTTTATTAACCATCTCTGGTGACCTTCTCCTTGAGCAAGGCAAAAGCAACACTTTTGAAGTGCTCCTTCTGTAACCCACGATACTTTTAAAGCTCTAATACCCCCACCGAAAAGATTTGCCAGCAGATAGATGCTAACTTATCCATCCCACCATGGTATAAAGTTTATAGTTCCACATTTCATGCCGTTCCCAGTTCTCTCCAAACTGGTTTAGCACCACACACAGCACATCTACTACTCCTGCTGTCACAACCAGTGAGTTTAAGTGCTGCACTCCAAGTTAAAAGGCAGATTGTTTTCCTTCCTTTAGCATGCTTGCAATATTTAACAGTGCTCTAGAGCACAGGTCAGCTAAAAGTGTGTTGAAACACAACAGCTAACAGACAGGCCAGCAAATGGACTTTCACAAACACCAGCAAATCCACTCATCCAGCAAGACGGTAACAGGAGTCCAAAATACCCCTGGGGGAGGATGCCTCCTCCTCAGGTATCAAAACCAGCATGAAGTGATCTTGGAGTAATTATATTCTGAATATAAGTCTGGAAAGCCTGCTAAGGTACTAGCTTCTCGCTCTCAGGCACTTAAAAACAAGCACAAAGAAAAGTGACTAGGAATTCCTTACATTTTCTGCATTCTTCTTTCCCTTTGCTTGACACACACCTTTCTCTACTCAATTTAGTGCCAGCAAAAGAGAAAAGCAGAGGAAACAAGACCCCACATTTCCCTTGGACTCCATGCTAGTATTTCCTGCTGCTATCAGATCAGGAGTGAAAGCTTTGAGCTTTAGGTGGTCTTTTGTGGTTGTTATTCAAGAAAAACAACAGAAAGCAGCTCTACCACCTCGCTGGAACTGGACTCCGTCCTATTCAGAGGCATCTTGCCAATGCTAATAATTTAGTAGGACAGTTAAGTGCTTTTGAAACTAAAAGGCATCTTTCAACACTAGTCCTAGACCAATCACTTCTGGAAGAAAAATAGTCAGTCTGAACACTGACTCAACCTGGAGCCAGAAAGCCATACCTAATCTCATTAAACTCTCTTGGGGAGCACGACTACACGTGCCAGCTACCTTCAAGTTAAAAAAACAACAGCACCAGCATTAACGATGAGAATGACTGGGCAGAGCAGACAGTGTCCTGACCAAGGGGAATCCAGCAAGACAGAGACAAGAGGTCTGAGCATGGGCTTGAGATTCCTCACAGGAGACGCTGCCTGCTTGCCTTTCTTTTCCTATCCTACCTCATACAGGAGACTCCAAGAAGAGAAGAATAAGGTGCGGTGCCCTGAAATGTTAAAGATGGTATCTCAAGGCATATGCTTGAGCCTAGCTTTGACCCCAGGGGTCCACATTCCCCAGGGAGGTGTGTCACACTTGCACCCACAGGAAGAGCCAGGTGGGACACGCACTCCTGCACTCCACAGAAGGCATTCTTGAGTCCATACGTGGGAGTTTGGTTTCGACCTGCTTAGCCTAGAGCCCGTGTCGGTCTACATATTTGCAGCCTCAGTACCACAGTGGGAGTATCTCTCAAGCTTTAATGAATGTAGTGCAACGCCTGTGATCTGGGCAGGTATAATGATCACCACTGTAATTTTCAGCATATTAGAAGGTAGTAATATTTTTCTTCTAAACAAACATAACATAAATTATTTCGGTCTGTCACTTGCAAGACTTCCCTTAATTTTGGCAAAGCTTGAAACTCAAAGGAAAACCCACCTATCAGTTTCACAGGCACAAAGGGTGGATGAGAATCATTAAAACCATATAGACCCAAGAAAAGCAAGATCCTGGGAGCAGGACAGGCCAACTGCACATCCCTAACATGTGAAAGTTCAGGGTAGAGACTTGGAACACCACACTGGCGAGCCCTTGGATCTACTTACCAGTGCCCCTTGGGAGGCAGGGGGGAACAGCAGCACGTACATGTCTATTAAACATTACATTTCGGTGGACACAAGGACAGTAAAAAGGATTTCCCTTCTTATCTTTTCTAAAGCACCCTAACCAACCACTCGCAGCCAGTGGTGCAGGAAAACAAGGATTCCAAGCTGACTGCTTGTTAGCCATCTGCAGAAGCACACACCTTCAGTGGGAGCTCCAGTGTCCTCTGGAGGCTTGATTTTCAGCTCATTTCCCTCATTCTCTGCTAAAAGCATTGCTGTAACATCTTCTACAGCCTCTTCTACTCCAAGAGTTGCAGTATACTAACACAGCAGAGAACAAATTCACTGGCCAATTCTGTTTTATTTCACTTTTGGGTAAACAGAACTTTGTTATAATCATGATCTTAAGAAGCCGGTTCCCTAGCGCATGTTATTAACACTGCCTGCATTATCCTTCAGCCTTGGAAAGGGGAACAAACCTAGCCCCAAGACAGGAGGAAGGAACTAAATGCAGAAGGAAAATTAAGCTAGTCGAAAGTCCTTGTTCTTGGCAGTAAATGCAAGAAGAAAAGATTGTAATGATCTGGTTTATTGCCATAAACAAACAATTTTAGTTTAAGTAATTCTTTCCAGGAGGTGGCAGTCAAATAACCATCTGAGAATGCAATCCTCCTCAAAATCAAGGTGGCATGAAGATGGCACTGCCAAATCTCTTTCCAGATGTAGTACCATAAAAACAAACTATTACTTGGTAGGAGTTACTAGGATCCTCCACATTGCATTAGCTATCACTAGCATAAGCTATCCTTGTAGCAGCCTTCCTCTTCCCTTATGGACACACCATTTCAGCACACCTGCACTGAGTTTTGGATTCATTTTGAATCTTAAAGGCTGTAAAGATTTGTCTGGTTTCACGTGTTATTGTCAACATTGTGCATGCCTACACAGTGAACATATCCAGCAAAAAAAGGTGGTGAGGAGAATCAGTCTTGAGAAATACCAGTTCATCACTCTATAAACATGCTTGTGGTGTGCAACAAAGGCAGCAACATGGTGAGACAGCTTGTGTCATTCATTCTCAGAAAATCCTGTGACTAAGGGCAGTTTTCAAGACAGATTTATGGAGGGCCAGAAGAGGATTATCTTTGATACACACTTTTTTTTGTTTTGGCAATGAGCAAAGCACATTTTCTAGCAAAAACCACTATTACAGAGGATGAGTTGTCTGCTTCTAATACTTCAGAGTTCAAATCATGATTGCTTTAAGAAAGGCAAAATTAGAGAAAACTGTTGGCATTTGAGATATTTAGGCTGAAATACTAGCGATCATTATTTTTCTCTGGAGAAATGCCTGGCACATTGAAAGACTACACTGGCAGCAAATAAAATACAAAGGATGCAATCAAGTCAAATTCAGCACTTTTGTAAACATGGAACTGCATTTAGCATATCAGATTAACTTTGTACTGGATGTGATTCAAAGAGCGAACTTCGTGTAATAATTTGTTCTGTCTCAAAAAAGCTCCAAACCAGAAGAGCTTTATTTTCCATTCCAAAGGGCAAGTTGCAGCACCATCTCTACTGCATACCTTTCCTCCTCCCTTTCCACTGCTCTGGCCTCTCTTTCTGAGGATGCTTTTTGTTTCTTTCTCACATTCATGATTGTAAGTTTTGCAATTTCAAGATGGAAGAAAACCCAGGAATACCAAAAGCCAACCCTTTGCTCAGTTGCTACAAGCCAAAAGAAAAGAACACTCAGTAGCAGAAAGTTCAAGAAAAAATTTTATCATCTTGAATTCTCATGTACATAGAACTCACCAAACAAACAATGTACGTTTTTCTCCACCCAGTCTGCCAGATGACTTTGATGCAGGGAGGAACATCCCCTCAGGCAGTCTTTTATTTCCATTTTCTTAAAACGTATTTGCAAGAAGCAACATGATAGAAAACAACTCAGCTCTCAGTTTCTTCTGTACTTCCCAAATTTTCAACCCAAGAGGAATTGGTCTTAGCATTACAAGAACATCTGAAGTGCCAAGGTGCTGCTTGCAGTAC
>JAAGAY010002168.1:0-15379 GCA_011801015.1 Ardeotis arabs
TGACCAGCGAGGGTCCCGGGGCCGGGGCTCCCTGTGGCACCGCAGCCGGGTACCAGGGTGGCCGCACGCCTCGCCGAGCGGCCCGTGTCCGGCCGGGGCAGCGCGAATCCCGGGGCCGGCCGCGGGATGCCCAGGCGCGACGCCCGCAGCGCTGCCCTCCGAGGGTCGTGCCCCCGCGCCCAGCCCCGCTGGGCCGCCCCGGCTCCGTGGCGGTGAGCGCACGGGGAAACCAGCCATGAAGTCAGGGCAGAGGCCCCCGGCGGCGCGCGCGGCCGGGCTATAAAAGGACTTGGTCCCTCAGCCCCCGGCCCCGCGGCCTCCCTGCCTCCGAAGCCGCTGGGGCGGAGGCACGCGGGGAATGCTCGGGCGCAGGCCCGAGTCGCCGATTTTTCGGAGTCTTTCCCCAAATATGGTGCCTGGGCCAGAGTCCCGGTGCGCTGCGGGGCTGGCGCGCCCCGGGAGGGAGGGCTGGGGGGGGCGGCCCCCGCGCTGCGCTGACATCACTGTCCCAGCGCCTGGCTTTTAGCGCGGGGTCGGCCTCCCAACTGTGCAGTGCGCTGGCTCCCGCGCTCGGCATCGCCCCTCGCCTCCGTCAGAGCCGCTCGTAAGTCCCGCGGCGGGGGGAGAGGGCGGCAGGGAGGGTGCCTGGGGTGGGGGCGCCAGCCCCTGGCCGCGGGGTGCTGCTCCCCGGGATGGGGACCCCGTGCCTGGGACGGCGACGCTGCTCCCAGGACCCCCATCCTGCTCCTCGGATGGGGATTCCGCTCCTCCGCTTGGGATGCTGCTCCGTGGGACCGTGACGCCGCTCCCTGGGATGGGGATGCTGCTCCCTGGGATCGGGATGCTGCTCCCGGGATGAGGGGACGCGGCTCGCTGGGCTGGCGACGCCGCCAGCAACCGGCACTGCCGCGCGTCCGAGGCAGCCGTGAGCAGCGAGGCTGGGGTCTGCGCGCAGCCCCCCTGTTCCCGGCCGGGCCGGGGCAGCGCGGAGCCGGCTGTGGCGGTGCTGGGCGTGCCTGGCGCTGCCCGGGACGGGGGCACAGGCTGCCTGCGAGGCTCCCGGGGTACCCCTGCGTACCCCCCTGGGCTCGTGGGGACCCCGGCACGGCTGGCAGCAAGCAGGGCTCAGCCGAGGCCACCCCACGGCCGCCCCACGGCCACCCCACGGCCACGCTGCCTCAGCGGTGGCTGAGCGGGCAGGGGACGGGGAGGATGCGCCTCCGCCGGGACGGGACGCACCCGTCTGGGGGGGTCACGGCCGCGCACTCACCTCCAAACGCGTCCGGATGGAGCCGGGTGGCCGCTGTGGGGCGAGGGAAGAGCCGGGAGGAGGGCGCGTCCCCCTGCGCCGAGGCGGGAGGCGGCCGCCTCGGGGTGCCGGGGGGTCTCCCCGCGCAGAGGGGGAGCGTCTCCGCAGCCTGAGGGTCCGCGTCCCGCCGGCAGGTCTCCCACCGGCCGCAGACATGGCGAACAAGGGCCCGGCGTACGGCATGAGCAGGGACGTGCAGTCCAAGATCGAGAAGAAGTACGACGACGAGCTGGAGGACCGGCTGGTGGAGTGGATCGTGGCGCAGTGCGGCGCGGCGGTGGGTCGTCCCGAGCGGGGCCGCCTGGGCTTCCAGGTCTGGCTGAAGAACGGCATCGTAAGTTGGGGGGGGCCGGGCGGCGGGGAGCCGCGCGGGCGGCGGCGTGCGCGGCGCGGCGCAGTGCGGCGCGGCGAGCCCGGCCTCTGCTCTCCGGCAGGTCCTCAGCCGGCTGGTGAACAGCCTCTACCCCGACGGCTCCAAGCCCGTCAAGATCCCCGACACGCCGCCCACCATGGTCTTCAAGCAGATGGAGCAGATCGCCCAGTTCCTCAAGGCGGCCGAGGACTACGGCGTGGTCAAGACCGACGTCTTCCAGACCGTCGACCTCTTTGAAGGTGCGGGCGGGGGGCGGCCGGGGCGGGGGGTGCCGGGGCCGCCGCGCGGCGCCCGTCCTCACGCCCCCCCGTCCCCCGCAGCCAAGGACATGGCGGCGGTGCAGAGGACGCTGATGGCCCTGGGGAGCCTGGCGGTCACCAAGAACGACGGCAACTACCACGGGGACCCCAACTGGTTCATGAAGTAAGTGGGGGGGCGCGGCCGCGGGCGTGGGCACCCCCCTGTCCCACGGCGCCCTGGAGCGGGCTCTTCCCGGCACGCAGGGCTGGGGGGCGCCGAGCTTTCGGCTGGGAAGGGAGGGGGGGACGGGGCAGCCGGGCGCAGCCGGGCAGCCGCGGGGCGCCGGCGCCGCATGGCCTCTCCCTCCGCGCCGCAGGAAAGCGCAGGAGCACAAGCGGGAGTTCACCGAGAGCCAGCTGAAGGAGGGCAAGAACGTCATCGGCCTACAGATGGGGACCAACAAGGGGGCGTCACAGGCGGGGATGAGCTACGGCCGGCCCCGGCAGATCATCAGCTAGGCAGCCCCCCTCGCCGCCCCCAGCCCCAGCCGGGACCTCCGTCGTCGCTCCCCCCGGCCCCGCGCGCCGCAGCGGCCGCCACCGCCCCTCACCGATTGGTATTTATTGAAAAGGAAACGCCAGCCAGCCCAAACCGCCCTCCAGCGCAACCAACGGCCGCGCGCGCCCCGCCACCGCCACCGCCCTCGCGCGCGGCCACGCGCCCGGCCTCGCCGACGCCGGGGCGGCCCTCCGCGCTCGCGCCGCGCCCCGGGCGGCCGCTCCCCGCCGGCCTCGCACGCTCCCGCCGCGCCCCCGCAAGCCCCGCCGCCAGCCGGTCCTGCCCACGCCGCGCCGCGCTCGCCGGCACCCACGGCTGCCCCACCGCCCTCCTCCCCGGGACGGCGGGCGGGAGGGGCGCGCGCCCCAGCCCCCGGAGCCACCCTGCCTGCCCGCAGCCCCGCGCCACCGCCGCAGAGATCCTTGCGAACGGGGAGAAAAGAAAATTGGCCTCGGTTTTGTACTTGGTTTTTGCCAAAATTAAAAGGTTATTCATCCAGCGCAGCCTGACGAGGTTTCCTCCCGCCCGCCGCCTCGCCCCGGGCCAGCGGTGCCGGGACGGCCGAAGCCATCGCCCCGTAAAAGCCGCTCGGGTCGCCCGGGCTGCGTCTGCTGCCAGCCGGGGCAAAGCAGCGCCGGGGACGCGGCCCCGGTTGTGCCCTGTCCCAGGGAGCGGGGCTGGCAGGGGCGCGGGCGGCCGCGAGCCGCCCCAGCGCCCCGTCCCGGCGTCCCCGTGGCCCCCGGGCTGGGAGGCGCTGGGTGAGTCACGTTTCCCCAGCCAGGGGAGTGGAGGGTTTTTAAGACTTTATTTGGAAAGCTACACAAAAGGGCTTTGCCGATTAAAAAAACAAACCCCAGCTTTAAAAAAATAAACCGCTGAACCCACAGACACGTAAACAAGCCGGCCCCGCTCGCCGACGAGCCACTGCCAGCGCAACTCGGCCTCCCCTTCCCGGCCCAAAGCCCCTCTCGGGCACGGGGCGCGAACGCCGGCCCGGCCAGCAGCGGGGAGGCGCGCCGGGGACGCAGCGAGCTGGCGCTGCCGCGGTCCCTGCCGCCGGCACTGCGTCCGTGCCGCCGCGGCGGGACAGCCCCGTCCTGCCCCCGCGCAGGACGGCGAGAACGCCCTGCCGCCTTCCGCCCCGCAGCCGCGCGGCTGCTGGGCACCGGCGGGGGCAAAGCACAGGGGACGGGGAGCGAGCGCTGGCTGGAGGGGGGCAGAACGCCTCCCCACTTCGAAGCTGGGCCGAACTGGTGGGTACTGGCCAGCTCCCAGCCCCGCGGGCGGGCGGCGACAGCGCTGTCGGGTCCCTGCCCGCAGAGGGGCCCCGCCGCGTTCTCCAGGCTCGCTCTGCAGAAATTGGGGACGAAGCGACGCTTCTTCCCCGTGCCACGGGGCCGTGGCGTGCAGGGGGCTCTGCGCGCGGCTCCGCCACGCGCCCAGGAGACGTCGGCGCGGGGCCTCGCTCACCGGCGCGGGGCCGCGCTCCACGCGCACGGGGAAGCCCCGCTCGCCGCTGCAGGGCCCGCTCCCCCAGGAACGGGTTTAAGGCTTGCTTTGTTTTCCAGAGTGAGGGAAAGGGGCGCTCCCCTTCCGCCGCCAGCACTCTCTCTCCTTGTTTCCGAGCCGCTTCCCACACCGCCTTCCGCAGGACGCGGCGGCCACGGTCCCGGTGGCTCAGGAAGTCTCTGCCGCCCGACGTACCGAGGGGGTGCAGCCGAAAGCCCCGGCCCCAGCTAGCACGCCTGCTGCTCCCTGTCCTCCAAGAGGAGCTCGGCCGTCGCCTCCCGGCCAAGGTACCCCGCTCCGGCGGGCGCTGCCTCGCGGAAGCTCGCGGCTCTGCCGCTGCTGGGAAGCTTGGGGTGCGTGGGGGTCCAGGACCCCTCCTCGGCCTCGTCCTCCTGGCCGGGCTCCGGCTGCTCGGACTCCACCTCGACGTCGTCGGCGTCCTTCTCGCGGTAGAGCGGCACCGACTCCATCTCCAGGCCGCTCTCCAGGGCTCTGCGCTTGCCTCCCTCCCGGTACCAGCTGCAGGCGGCGGGGCCGCGGCAGGTCACGTCCAGCCCCACGTTGTTCCCGCTCAGGCACACCTCCAGCATGTAGTAGAAAGTCCAGAACACGGCGAAGCATCCCAACAGCAGGAGGGTCTGCGGAGGAGGAAAGCCCTTCAGAAAGGAAGCCCCCAGCCCCCCCGGAGCCCCGCCGCCGCGCAGCGGAGAGGGCACGGCGCCAGGTCAGCCCCCGCCGGCTCCCGCTCCTCCGGCCCGTCCCGCAGCCGACGGGGTCGCCCCGCTCGGCGCCAGCTCACCTTGAGGGTGTTGGCCGTGATGGTGTAGCGCTGCTCCTCGGGGATCTGCAGCCCCGGCGGGCAGGGCAGGGAGAAATCGCTGCTCAGGTACCGCCCGCTCATGGCCTCCTCCAGCAGCCTGCGGGACAGAGGAACCCGTCAGGGTCTCGCGGCAGGGCTGCTCCAGGGCGGGCCCCAAAAGCCCCCAAAGGGTCCGGAGCGCCTCTTCCACCCCCCTCCTGGGTCAGAGCCAGCCGGCAGAGCTGCTCTGCGTGGCCCAGGGCTCCCCTGCGCGGTGTATCCGCGCACCTCGCAACACCGCTCCAGCCACGCGGCCCCTGCTCGGGCTCCGGATAACGCCCCTCAGCCCTCCACCTCCCGTCTCCCCGCCGGGATGGGCCGTGGCGTCCTACCTCTGCCGTTCCTTCATCTCTGCCGGGGACCAGGAGGAGCCGTACAGGGTCAGCTGCCACTGCTTCAAGGTCCCAGGCCTCAGGCTCTCATCTCCTGGTGAAGAAACGGGCTGGAGCAGCTGGGAACGCAGCTATCCCGCGCCCGCCCAGGTGCTGGGCTGGCAGCTCCCCAGGACGCGGCGCGGAGCGGCCGCCGCCGCCCCAGGAAGGAGCCCCGGAGGGCAGGACTCACCGACGTCCCTGACGACCAGTCGGTACGTGCCCCGCGCCTCCTCGCCCCAGCACCGCACCGTGGAGAAGGTCCAGTCGGCAAAGCCGTTGGGGTCCCTGCCAAAGCGCGAGGAGAAACGGCCCGTGAGAGGGTGACGCCGCCGAGAGACGCGGCGGGACTCGGCCCCGTCCCCCCGCGCGCTTACGAGTCCATGCTGCGCGTGGTGCCTATCAGGGACACCATGCCGCTGGGGCAGAGCAGCCGGATCTCCAGGTTGCCGCGGCGGGGGTGCGTTATGGTGACGGTGACGGCCACGTGCTCCAGGGTTCTCATGCCGGAGAGCTCCAGGTCGGCGGCGGTGACTGGGAAAGGGAAGGGGAGCACAGGGTAAGGCGTCTCCCCTCCCGGGGACGCCACGTGGCGCCCGGGCTGCTCGCCACGGGCCAGGGGCTGGCAGGTGCTCCCGGAGCAGAGGCGCGGGAGGCGGCCGGCACCGCCGCCCTCGGCCCGCAGCTCTGCCCTTTGTCCCTGCCGGGGTTCGGCCAGGAGGGAAAGGCTGCCGAGAAAGGGGTGAGGAGGAGGAGGTGGTGACGAAGGAGGGGTGACAGGCAGCGGCGTGGCAGTGGGAAAGCTGACTCCTGGGCATCCCAGAGCAGGAGGATGGCAGGAGCCCGCGCTGCCCCAGGGCTGGCGGGTTCCGGAGCCCACCCAGAGCGCTTTGCGGTGAAATAACGCCTCGTGCTCCACCAAACCCTGCCCGCCCGGGGTCTGCGCCAGCCTCGGGCAGCCCGGGAGGCTGCTCTGCACCCAGCGCCACGCAGGAGAGAGGGCTGGGATGGGAAGCCTGCTGTCCATCCCAAACCCTTCGCAGCTCCACAGGCGCTTGCCGCCCCGGAGCAGCATCCCCGGCCACGCGTCCTCTGCGCCCACCTCTCCAGAGTGGCTTTTTTCCGCCCCTCCCAAGCTCTGCCTGCTGCCCAGCCTGCAGCTCACAGCTCCTTTTAGGGCAGAAGGCGCTGCCTGACCCCAGCCCTCTCCTCAGAGGCCAACCCTGCTGCCAGCCCGCGGAGCGGGGCATCACCCCCGTCCCGCCGGGGCTCTGCGGTGCCGGTACCTGCGTGCTGCGGAGCCGGACCAGCCCAGGCGAGCAGGGACGGGAGAGGGGGAGACCCTGCGCCCAGGGCCGGCCCGGCATCTCCTCAGCCTGCACCGAGGAAGGGAGGGACGGGAGCGCCCGCAAAGGGGGTGCTGGCCTGCCGAGCTCCAAACTCCTTCCAGCCCCCAGCACCTCAGGAGCTGCGGCTGGGGCAGCGAGGGGCGCAGGGCCAGGCCCCCTGCGGAGCCAGACCCTGCGTAGGGCCGAGCTCTCCTTCCCGCTGGTAGCAGCCGCAGCAGTGCCTTGTTTTTGTGGACAGAAGCTGGCCAAGTCGGGAGCTGAGCATTCCCTAAAATGGTCAAAGCCAGCGGAGCAGGTCTGGCTGCTGCCCAGCCTGGCCGTGCTCGCTCATGCCTGTCTGGCTCCTCAAGGACATCAATCTACGGGAGGGAGTTATGGGGAGGGGACCGCATCCACAGACACAGGTCCCCTGGGGAAGGGCAGCGGAAAGAGAGAGGAAAAAGCCCGGGCAGCCCAAGGCTTAACCCCTCTGCGGCCGCGCAGAGCCCAGGGCTTGTCCTGCCAGGCTGTCAGCACGCGCCCCGTGCCAGCGGGATCGGGCTGAATCCCCGGCCTCGGTGCGCGTGAGCACGTGCTCTCACGTGGCACGCCTCCTCTTACCATTCCAGGCCACCTCCAGCTCCTGCGGGAGTAACGGGATGCTCCTGCCCTCCCTCAGCACGGGGCTCACGTAGGAGGCCAGGTACGGCACGGACTCCCAGATCTGTCAGGGGAAAGGTGAGAGGATTCAGCACGAGGTCGCACCCTCCCCGCACGGCCACCTCCCCATCTCCCGCCGCTCTCGCACGCCGCTCCCCTCCGCAGCCCAGCCGGTGCGTGCGGAGCGGGGCAAGGCCGAGGGGCCTCTCCCGACGCTGCTGTGGGGCACGCAAAGCCAGGCAGCACGCGTCAGCGCCACAGGCCTGGAAAGGAGGGCCCGCACGCCCAGGAGAGGAAGGGAAGCGGCTGCCTGCAGGTTAGAGGGGCTGCTGGGGACTCTGGGTCTGTCTCTGCCACCAGCTGAGTGGCTGCCAGCGGTTACTCGAAGCCGTTACGTGCCAACCCCAGGCGCAGCGGGGCAGGAAACGCGGCAGAACCCAGCGCCCCGCAGGGACGTGCCCTGGCCTCCGTGCGACCGGAGGCACGGGGAGGAAGACGGGGATGCCCCTGCCTGCTCTGAGCACACCGCGCCCCTCGACAGCCCCCGACGCGGAGCCCGGAGCTGCCAGCTGAGAGCACCCCATTTCCTCGGGGTCCAACGCCCTGGGTGGAGCCAGCTGCGTGGGGAGGAAGGTGCCGGGGCCGCCGTGGAGCTCCCCAAGCCATCAATCAGCGCTGTCGTCCCCCGCCAGCGCCGGCTCTCGCCCATGGCTATATATAGTGCTGCGAGCGCAGCAGCCCGGCGCAGGTTTCGGGCATTGCCGAAAGCCTCATGACTTCATACCAAAAGCAGCCCTGCAGCGAGGGCCGGCAGGACGGTGGCCAAAGCGCCGGCCCTGCACAGCACCGGTGCCACCCCGCAGCGCTGCCAGGGCGGGACCCGTCCCCGCCACCGCCACCACGCCGGGACGGGAGATACCTTGGCGGCGTTCACCAGCCTCCAGGCGTTCAGCAAGCCGAAGCCGTGCTGATGGCTGTGGCTGAAGCCGGCCTGGTTGACGTCCCACTTGGCGTGACGGTCCTCGTACTGAAAAGAAACGCGGGGCGCTCTTGTTAGCCCCGCGAACCCAGAGCGAAGGGAACCAGGCCCGAAGGGAAGGAGGCCCGGGAACGTCCCGCACAGCCGGGAAGCAAACCCACATGGCCTTATTAGAAAGAAACAGGTTGACCTTTGTTTGAAACAAGTCCCGGGACAAACAGGCTTCCCAGCTCCTCAGAAAGGAAATGGAGCAGCACGAAAGGGCACGAATGCCTCCGCTCTGAAACATCCCAGCTGCTCCGCGCTCCCTGCTGCCCAGGGCACAGCCCGCGGGACGGCAGAGGCCTGGGGGAGAGGGAACCACGTCCTTTAAATCAACAAGAGCGGGGCCGGGACAGATCTGGGTCCCATCACTTACGGGGCTGTAGTACCGCGGCAATGCTGGCGGGCAGCTGTGGAAAACGCTGCCCTGGGCCAAAGCCAGCACCGCGTGAGCCGGGCGCGGAGCCCTGCTCCCCAGAGGGGTGCGGAGGAAGGCCTGTCCCCGAGCCGAACCGGGCCAGCCCGCCAGCTGGGCCAGCCGCACCGCACGCACACTTCTCCTGGAAGACCCGTGCGGTGGCAGATGGAGGCACTCCCGGGGCAAACACCCCATTTGTTACCGTGACAGAGGAAAACGCCTCGGCCGCATTCCTCGGAGGAACAAGGCGAGGGGAAAACACAGTCCCTTTGCTGGGAGCCAGGCAACTGCCAGATTTCGAGAGGGGCAGGCAGGCAGAAACCAAGGTGCGCAGAGCAGGACGTCGGCCACCCTGCAGCACCCCTGAGGGGCCGCAGAGGGAGGAAGGCCACTCACCTGGGTGGCGGTGAAGACAATGATGTGCTGCACGTCTCGCCAGGTGAGGCACGGCCGCACCTGCAGCATCAGCGCGATCATCCCGGCCGCGAGAGGAGCGGCGGCCGACGTCCCCGTGTGGCCCTCCGTGCAGCCCGTGCCCTTCTGCAAATCCCAGTCCGTGGTCACCTTCCGGGAAAGAGGAGAGACGCCTCCCGTCAGCTTGCCGCGCTGGGGTGGCTGGGAGCAGTACCGGAGCGAAGGAGCAGGCAGCCCTGGCCCCGAGCCCTGCCCTCGCCGGCCCGGCTCCGCCGGCAGCCCACGCTCAGCCCGTGCCACAAGGGCTGGCAAGGGACACAGGACAGCGTGCCCCCCACGCCACACAAAGGGTGCGAGAGCTGGGGGCTCTGGGGCTCCCCACCACCAGCCTGGACACGGCCACGAGCCCAGCAGCGCCCGAGCACAACAGGCCGGGACACCTGCCACGCTCCTGTAATTTCTGCGGCTCTGCCACAAGCCCCATGAGGAGGAAAGGGTCCCCCTGTGGGCTGGCTGGACACAGGAAGAGGAGGCTTGGAAACTGGGGAGGGAGAGGGGAGAAAAGACAGGGTCGGCAGCTCTCCTCCCCGGCAGGCTGGGTCCCCCCGGGCAGCCCTCTCCCCCAGCGCCGAGGGGTTGTTCTAAACCCCCCACCTCGCTGCAAACCCAACGCATCCGTCTCCCCGCGCTGCCAAAAGCTGCAGGTTTTGTCGCCTTCTGCGCTCGGCTCCGCAACATTCTGCCAGCTGGGAACGGCTTCGGCTGGCGCTCGGACGCTGCACGTCCTACGCAGAGCGCCCCGAGCAGCACAGACTTTCCGTAGGAAACGCGGCTCGTGCCAGAAGCTGCATTAAATTCTTCCCAGTAAGGAAGCCACACAAAGTTTACAGCCTGGTAGCAGAAAAAAACCCAGCGGACGGCTGCGGAGAAGTTAACTCTGACACCGCTGAAGCACGCAGGGCATTTAGGAGCAGACTGTCCCCCAGAAAAAGGGGGGTGGAAGCTGGAGCGCGCAAGGGCCGGGGTTTGAAAGGCAGGGGGGGTTTCAGACCGTGTGCAGGCTCGGGGGAAGCCGCACAGAAACCCAAAACCCTGTAACTGCCGGTGAAAGCGCAGCAGAGCCCTTGCTCGGCTGCCGCTTCCTTTTTTCCTAACATCACTAGTTTCCAAAACAGCTGGGGACAAGTGAAGTTATTTCTGCAAGGAAAAATTAGCTCCGTCCTGGGTTTTACTCTCCCTGCTGCAGGAGCGGAGCCGCTGCTCCAGGCAGACTGTGCCGAGCTGCAGTTCCGCACGGATTCGCGCCCTGGCTCTGGACCGCCGGAGGAGCTCGCCCAGTCCCAGCCAGGCGGCTGAGGAACCCCGGCTCTCCCAGTTCCCCCGGTTTACCCAGCACGCGGGGAAGCCGGTTTGGCAAGCCCGGATTCAGCTCCTCCTCTGGCCGGCACAGAGCCCCTGCTCGCAGGCACCGTCCCCTGTCCGTCAGCCACCTCCGAGCACACGCTGCTGGGGCTGAGCTGCCGCCTCGGCTCTTCCCAGGCTGTGCCTTTGGGAACGGCCCGTCCCGATGGGAGATCCTGCCGGTGCCCGCCACGCCGGGGACAAGCCAACCCCAAAGAGTCAGGCCTGGCAGCCAGCGGCGCCGACCCCAGCTGCCCAGGGTGGCTCGGGCCCTGCAGTCCCCGCTGGCACGGCAGGCCGGGAGCGGGTCGCAGCCCCCCGGGCCGGTCAGCCTGGCAGCCCCCCGAGCGCTGGCCCCCCGAGCACACCAGCGCCACGGGAGGAACAGGCTGGGTCAGGCCCGGGGCTGGGGAAAACAGTCCCGCCTGCTTGGCTTGGGCAAAAAGGACATTCTGTTGATAAGAAGTCATTTTTTGGCAAAAAAAGGGAAAAGCTGATAAAAATATCCTGAAAGATTCAGCTGGGAGAGGCACACGTGCCAGAAGAGAGAAGGAGCTGCGGCCAAGGAGCTTAAAGAGCCCGGTGCCGCTCCCAGCCCCCCGTGCCCCTGCGCCCCTCCGGAGCAGAAGCGAGGGGGGCTGACCTGGCCAAAAAGCACGCTGGCTCCCCGCCGCAGAGGAACCCAGCTGCCAGACTGAGGAGGATGCGTGGCAATCAGGGGGCACAGAACGCGTGCCTCGCGCTCGCGCGGTACTCACGATGCTCCTCATCATCTTGTCCCCGCCGCTGAAGGTCACCGCCAACATGGAGGCGCATTCCTCGGCGTAGAACGGCATGGAGCCCGTCTCGTCCACCGCGCCTGGGAAAAAGGAAAAGGCACAGGGCTTTCTTTTCCAACGCACAGGACGGGAGTGCTGCGCCCCAGGTCACTCCCTCAGCGCGTCTGTGGCAGCCCCAGCGACCCGGGCCGGAGCGCGGGCAGGGACTTTTTGGGCTCCCCTTGCTCTGCAGCTCACAAGCAGACCGCAGGCTCGAGGGCCGGAGCGCAGCGCAGCTCTACACGCTGCCACGCTCGCTCCCAGGGGAAAGAGGCTTCCCCACAGATTCCCACTATCCAGGCGCCCTCCCGCTGGGCAGGTTTTGTGCTTTTGGGACGATCTCCTTTTTCCACGCGGGGCAGGAACGAGCCAGAAGACACAGGCACCCACCTATCGTGACAGTGTAGATGGAGTTGGCGTAACCATCGTAGTTGCAGTTGTCGCTGTGTTGCCCGCCGTTGCCGCTGGCCACCACGAAAATGCTCCCGAAGCCCCTGCGGCCCGCTATCACGCCGTGCTGCAGGGCGGCCTGCGGAGAAGGAACCGTCGCTGCTCAGGGCGCGTAGGCGGGTGCCCCCTTCCCCCTGACCCCAGAGGGCTGCTGCTGGCCGCCACGCGTGGCTGGCAACCCACTCCCCTCCTCTGCCCCCCCTTCAGCAGCTGGGGGCATTGGCCAGCAAGCCCTGCAGCCGCCCCGCCGTGGCAAAGCAAGCTTTGCTCGTGCTCTGCGTCCCAGAGCTTGTTTATTTTACAAATAAATGAACTTGCAGAACTGGAAACCGTTTGCGACGGCGAGCCGACAGCCTGGTTGTCAGCGTCGCGCGGAACAGCACAGTGACTGCTAGCTTGTGGTCAGAAAAGCGCAGCGAAAGGCCGCCCAGCAAAAGAGAACTCAAGCACAACCCCGTCCCGCTGCCTGCCTCCAGAACCACCCCTACCCCTGGGAACGCTTGGCTCCTGAGCGCAGAGCGTCTCTCGGGCTGCCAAAGCTGTCAGAACAGCACCACAGGTTGTGAAAGAGCGTTTTCCTGCTGGAACAGCCTCTCCCGGGAAGGCTCAGCTAGCCTGAGCGCTGCCGTCCCGCGGCCACGTCACCTCTCCCCACCGCAGGGTGAGTTGCAACACCGCGGGCAGCGGCGGAAGCCAACGCGCGCCGTGCCACAGCAACGCCCCAGCCCGGGGCACCTGGGCTGCGGGGACTGGTTTTTACCTTTCCCAGCTGGTGGGGTCCATCCACGGTTTTGCCATCGTCATCCGGACCCCAGCTGCAAAGAGAGACGCCGTGAAGCGACAGCGCCGGGAGCCGAGACAGCAGCTCTTCCTGCCGCTGCAGCGAGCTACCAGCAGCCACCAGTTACTCCCAGCGCCGGGACTGGGATCGGAGGGCGCTGTGCTTTCCCGTCTGTCAGGCCGGGATATCGCTGTTGTGTTTGCCCTGTGCCCCTGGGTCGGATTCCAGCGGGTGAAACGCTGGGTTTTTATTGAACAACCAGCTTCTCGCACATTCCAGTCCCGGCCCCTCCGGCTCAGCCGGCCCGTGGGACGCGCCGCAGCGGTGCTCAGCCGCAGGCCGGGACCCCGTTCCTGGGCGGAGCA
Source organism: Ardeotis arabs (assembly GCA_011801015.1). Classification (NCBI taxonomy): domain Eukaryota; kingdom Metazoa; phylum Chordata; class Aves; order Otidiformes; family Otididae; genus Ardeotis; species Ardeotis arabs. Next base: position 12,876 of record JAAGAY010002168.1, read on the forward strand.
GGGCCCAGGGCCCTTTGCCGGGTGCGGCGTGGCCCGGCGCGGGGTGCCGGGGGCTCACCTGCAGCTGTAGATGTCGTTGATCTGATAGTGCTTGTTGAAGGCCACGGCCTCCATGCTGTCCGTGAGGGGCCCGTCCAGCACTCGGATGCCTGCAGGACGACGGAACGTGACCCAGGTGGATCAAAGCAAACCGTACGGACGCTGCAGCCGGCTGGAAAAGCCAGCCCGGCAAGGCAGCGGGTGACTCAGAGCCGCCTCGGCCACGCCACCCCTCCCACGGCGCCGCGCCCTCCGGAATGGGCGCTGAGGCACGGCGCGAGCGCGGCACAGCGCGCCGTACCTGCGATGCGGCTCCCGTAGGCGACTCCCACCGTGCAGAAGCTGTTGTTGGGCACAGCGGCGATCTCCCCGGCGCAGCGGGTCCCGTGGTGGTTGCCGTTCTCCTCGTCGGGGTGAGGCATGGGGTCGGGATCGTTGGAGTTCAAGTCGTAGCTGCCTTCCGGGCTCTGAAAGCAGACCCGCGGTCACGGCTCGGGGCTCTGCCCCCCTCTCTTTGGGAAAAGCAGGGATCGAAGAGCCATGCGGGCCGAAACGCAGCCTGGAAGTGAAGGGAACTCGGAGGCTGCTTCCTCTGGAAAGGGCCGAGCAGAGGCAGCTGTGCCAGCTGCTGAGGCCCAGAGGGAGGCCAGCTCTCGCGTCTGAGGCAGGACAAAGGCCGGGAACCCCGCGACTTGGGTGCAAAATCTCCCGGGGAAAGGTTTGCCGCTGGCACTTTGCGCCCTGGCCGAGCCCAGGGGCACGGCGCCGGTCGGGGGACAGCGCCGAGCCCTCCTCGCACGCTCACGCCGCGAAGCCCGCACTCACGTAATTCGGCTGTATGTCCTTGATGGTGTGCTCCACGCCGTCGTCCACCACCACCACCGTCACGCCGCGCCCCGTCACGTTCCGCTCCCAGACGCCCGTGACGTTGATGTCCTTCCCGGGGCTCTTGCGGTTGTTCTACACGAGAGGACAAGCGGAGGAGCGGGTCAGCCGTGAGGAAAGGGGCTCCCAGGCACTTTGGGCACGCCGGTCGTGACGCGAGGGCCAGGGCCAGGCGGGGCGGCGTCACGGGACAGCCACAGGAGGGTTGTTTCAGGCAGACGGCGAGCAGCGGTCGCTCCAGCCACGAAGCGGAGCGCCCAGCGCTGCGGGGCCGACACCGCGCTCCAGCCCGCGAGCCGCACAGCGTGCTCCGGCCAAAACCCCTCTGCCCACCCCCGCGCCGCCGGCACGGGGCCAGCCGCGCAGGCTGCCTTCTCCCGATATCGCGGCGAGCAGGGTGAGCTCTGGGCGTGCTTCCCCCCGCCGCGAGGACCGAAAGCGGCCCGTTCGCCGCCACGTGACAGCGCGCTCGCGGCCACAAACAGCCCGAGCCGGCACAACAGCGTCCGGAAAGCCACTCACCAGGTGCCACTGCTGGGGATATTTGGGATCGTTAAAGCGCAGGCTGCGCTTGGAGCGTTTCAGGAGCTTCTGTTCCGAGTGCCACCGCACGCTGTCGTGCTGTGCGAACAAAGCGTCCACAGACCTCCTGATGGCTTCGGGCTCGCCCGCCGCGCGGCCGTCGGGCTGGTAGGCGAAGAGGTAATGGCCCTTGAGCTCCCCGACGCGGCCCACGTTCACCAGCCCCGCGGCCCGCGCCAGCTCCTCCGCCCGCTGCTCCAGCTCCTCGTCGGGCGCGTCGACGCTGACGGCCCAGGTTAGCTCGCCGTGGCGGGCGTCAGCGCGCTCCCCGCCGCCGGCCCGTCCCTCGGGCGAGGCGAGGGGCATCCAGGCGGCACTCAGCCAAAGGCACGTGTGGATGCAGAGCGTGGCCTCCATCCCCGCGCTCCATAGCGGCGCCCTCCGCTTCCAATGCGGCATCAGACAGGGGGGCTGCAGAGAGCGGGAGGCAAAACCGGTCAGCGGTTCCCCCAAACCGGGACAGCAGACAGGGGGGCTGCAGAGAGCGGGAGGCAAAACCGGTCAGTGGTTCCCCCAAACCGGGACAGCAGACGGGGGGGCTGCAGAGAGCGGGAGGCAAAACCGGTCAGCGGTTCCCCCAAACCGGGACATCAGACGGGGGGGCTGCAGAGAGCGGGAGGCAAAACCGGTCAGCGGTTCCCCCAAACCGGGACAGCAGACGGGGGGGCTGCAGAGGCAAAACCGGTCAGCGGTTCCCCCAAACCGGGACAGCAGACGGGGGGGCTGCAGAGAGCGGGAGGCAAAACCGGTCAGAGGTTCCCCCAAACCGGGACAGCAGACGGGGGGGCTGCAGAGGGAAAACCGGTCAGCGGTTCCCCCAAACCGGGACATCAGACGGGGGGGCTGCAGAGAGCGGGAGGCAAAACCGGTCAGCGGTTCCCCCAAACCGGGACGGGGCGGGTGGCCTCACCCGACGGTCCCACGGAGCCCCACGACCCACCAACCTGACCCCCCCGGCACAGCGAGACCCCCTCCCAGGGAACCCCCGGCCAGGCGGC
>JAAGAY010002169.1:0-12272 GCA_011801015.1 Ardeotis arabs
GGGTCTGAATTTTTTTTTTTTTTTTTTTTTTTTTTTTTTTTCCCCTCCCCTCCAGTGAATCTCCAATTAAAGTGATTGTAAGCATGAGAGCCGTGAGTTCAGTTCTCTCCTTTTCCAGCCAGATCACTGGGTGGCAGATTGGAAAAAGTGAGTCTGATTCACTTGCTTAAAGGTTAGAGAAACAGTTCCCAAAACAGAGGCTATGACACAGAAGAAAGCAAGTTGCAAGCCCAAGAGTTGTGAGACCAAGAAAAATATGGGCTACTCTTATGTTCACTTAATACGTTTTATATTAAAAAGCCTTTGGAGTGGAGACTGGAATGTCCCTTCTTTTAATGGATGAATTTTCTAACGCGTAGTAAAAGCAGTTCATGCTCTGTGTCTCAGACTTGCACAAAATGCAGCAGCTTCTGCAAGATGGTTAGAAAGCTACTCATACCCTCCCAAGCCAAAGTCATCCTGGTGATGTGATCCTCTCGTAAGACTGGTGTGGATCTGAATTCATGTATTTGTCACACAGGTTTTGAGTTATTTAACCACTAAGCTATTGCAAAATAGAGTGACTGGATTGAAGAGAGAGAAAAAACCACCAGCTGAAAACCCCAGCTGTTTTCTGAAGAACTTATTCTTCTAGGCATTAAGAAAGTAGCCTCGTGTAATTGAGCCCTTTTCAGGCGGGACAGAGGAATGTCTGCATCTTGTTGAAAGCACCAAATGCTTCACCGCTGCCAAGAGTGAAATCCTCCTAGGCGTCCTCTGAAGGAGACCTGCAGGCAGAAAGGGGATTTACCGTTGAAAGCTAAGGCATCAGGAGAGGCCTGCGAAGTTAAGCCACAGCTGAGCTGAGGTTTGGAGCCTTCTGGATTTAGGTGCCAGAGTGGTGACAAGCTTTTTCTTTTGTTGCCATGTAAAGAATATCAGTTGTTTTTAAGTTGGGCCTCTGTCCCCTCCTGCTCCTCCTAGGTGTGGAAGCTAAAAGCAATCTTTCAGTAGTCAGAGATGGGTTACTTTTGCCAGTGCTTCTTAAAACTAGAAACATATTTCCTTTTTATCAACTCCCCCCTCCCCCCCCGAAAAAAAAAGACCCAAATTCCAAAAACCAAACCCAAACCACCTCAAACTAGGAGCTTGTTACTCTCCTGGTTTACCAGATTTACTGGGTGTAATGGAATTAATTGGCGAAATCTAATTTACAGTTAGCTGAGCCACAAGGAGGCAGGCTTCTCCTGCAGAACTAGTTATTGCCCTGTATCTGGTGCTATTTTTCCTTTCCATATTCTGTGCTGTGGGTTTGTTTTTTTTTTTTTTAAATTTATTTTGGAGCAGGCTTTTGATAGGTGGCTGTACCATGCAGCTAGCTGAGATGAAATAAATCCAAAGGTAAAAGGCGATGCTTTGCCTTGAGTACGTGACTGTTTAAAAGTGACTCAATCACTTTGGGGAAAACAGGGGAAAAAGAAGCAAGCTTTGTAAGTTCTTTCTTCAAGGATAAAACTTTAGAATAACTCCTTTCAGCATACACAAAGCTTTCTTTTCCTTTCTTTTCTCCTTTTTTTGGAACCCCTGAACTATTTCAGCTACTGTTAAATGAGGCTGTTATTGCCATTATATCTAATGACGTATGTAGAAGGAGAGCAAGAGAGCTACATATACTACAGATTTAGTGTACCCAAGTTTCTTTTTGAAGGTTTAAGTAGGAGAAAAAAGGAAGTGTGTTTTAACTATGGGTGCATTAACCTGTTTTTGTCAGAGAATGAAACTGCAGAGTGCAACTTCTTTTGACTGTTTTCTCTCAAGGTGCACGAAGGCTGTAGAGCTTCTTTTCGGAAGAGGGTTAAAAGTAACCTTCCCAACTCTGTCGTCATCTTTAATGCAGGAAAGACATTGACCATTTTAATTGCTAAATACTAAACTTAGTTTGCTACATCATTTTTAAAGTTAACTTCAGTTTCTTATATGATGTGACACTGGATGTGATTTCCAGTATCTTGATCTTTAGACAAGTGAAGATGTCAAACATTGAAAAAGTCAAATTATCATGTAGCCTTTCTGTGGCGTTCACTTACTAGGAAGTGCAAGGAGATAGAAAAGGATCTTCCTCTGGATAACAGGTAACAGATATTTTTCTTCTATATAATTCTATAACAAATGAGAGACACTAAATGCCCAGGCGCTTCAATATTAAACCTGTCCTCCTCTCACTAGAATGCAAAAATGAGTCTCTGAAGCTTGTCATACATGTATGTTTTCTTAATTTAACATATGTCACTTGACAAAATGACTGTCTTGGCAGTCACTTATTTTTGTGGATTACTTGGTAAAGCTTAACTTCAGGTGTGACAAAAAGACAGTCAAATGCAGATTTTGTGCAGCTTGCTTAGGTCTGTGATTGTACTGGGCTCTCCCGTTTTTCTCCCCTGCTATTTGAAATGCTTCAGTCAGGGTTTTTCCTCTTGATATGGAGGGGTAGTGAGAAATTAGTTCTTAGCTAGAAGACTGGGGTTTTTTTGTCCCCTGTGGCCTGCCAGATTAGAAACTGATATCTCTGGCTTTGGTACAGATGCTGTCACTCTTGGATTACCGATAGTGATTTGGTTACATAAATGGAGGAGGAGAGCAGGGCTGTAGTGATGGCAGAAGGGGTTGGGGAAACAAGAATGACTACTTCAGTAGTTTCATATGAAACGGGGTAGTTAACCAGCTTTTCCCCTAGATTTTCTCTTTCATGTGGGTATTGCAGTCATTTCCTGTGCTTCTCAGTGTTACTCTGGTGCTGCTGTGATTTGCTGCTTACTGTGATCTCCATGTACAAAGTTTTAAGTGGTAGTGATGTCCTTTGACACACATTGTTTAAAAATTAAGTAGTGCACTAATGAAGTGTGCCATGTACCCTACTTGTTCTGGTTTGTTCATCTTGTATTTTGAGTTGTATTGCAAATAAATGCCAGTTATTCCTTCCATGTGTTCTAGATCCTTCCAAAAAGACAACATGAAAAGTGATCTAATAGCACTTTTTTCTAATATAGAAAAGGCACAAGGTTACTTCAGATGAAGTAAAAGAATATTAAAGATCCATCTCAGTGGTGATTACCGAAATGAAATTGTCATCACTTGGTCTTTAGACCAACCTAGAAAAACAAAATATAAACCATTTAAACATAGGTTAGAGAACTTCAATCTCTGTTTTCAAAATTACATTATAATTCCACATTTTTTACTTAGAAATACTGATTATTTTTTCCTCTTTTGTCTTGTCTGTTCTTTTGGTTCTTTTCTCTGTTACAGTTTTGCATGGTATCCAAGTGCTTGTGTATATCTGATACTGTGTTGTTGAGATGTTGGTAGGTCAGATCAGAGATGTGGTATTGTCTGCTAGAAAGCTGCTCACAATGATACTCTGCTACAGAACAGAAGAGACCTTTATATCTGTACTGGGTGTCGTGAGAGAGTAACCCTTGTTGCATGCCTAGAAACTGTTTAAAAATAGTAATTCCAGCAGACAGCCTAGAAAATAGGGGGTTTTTTGGTTGGCTTTTTGATAACTACATATAATTTATAAATAATTTAATATCCAGTACCTTTTGATTAAGTTAAAGCTGCTTGAAAAGAAAACATCAGGACACAGTTGACCCTGTACAACTCAGGTGATGAGTGTAAGTTCCTCAAATAAAGTCAATGCAAATTATAAATTTGTATTTTTAAGTTGTTCCACTTTAAGTATTTTCTTAAATAACCTATTCTTGACTGTAGTTTAGCTATAGCGGTACAAACCAGTGTATAGCCAGGTGCTGTACAGACAGTTTTTCAGCTCCCTGGCCTTTGATAACTTGTTACTAAATGTGATTTTTATTAGAACTTATTGGCAATACATGGCTTCTCCACTATGTTGGCAGTGCCATGTGTTGGCAATACGTTTGAGTTCTAAAAATGAATCTGCAGGAAGCAGTGAGACATTTGCGTGGTGTGTGGTGTGGGTTTTTTTTTTGGTTGGTTGTTTTTTTTTCTTTTTTTTTTTTCCTCAGGAATATGGGGCTGAATGTCATTAACTGAATATACTGGGATAGTGTGGAAACTATCCCAATGTATTCATATATACGATGGAGTATCAGTGTGGGTGTGAAGGAAACGGTAAGCAGATTATTTTATTGCCATCATGTAATGCAAAGTGGAGGTATCTTAAGCTGTATAAATTTTAAAACCTGGGTACATTCTTTCATTATGTTTGTTTTGAAATTAGTAGGTGCTCTTCTTTTCTCCTTCTTTTCACTTTCATATAAGCTTTCAAAGGAATAAGGAATTCAAAGGAATTGAGGAGGGAAGACTGAAGAAAAAGTTAACATCAAAGTGTTTGGTTTATATGTTTGGGAATTTGAAGGCATAGGATAAGACAATGTAGATAACACTGGAAACTGAACCATTTCATGTTCCCTCTGGGTCTGTAAGGTTCTTTCAAAGAAAGCTTCATATGGCAGACCTCTCCTGCTAAGTGGAAGTGAAGATATTTAAATGTGTGGTATTGGTGTTCCGGCTCGCCCCCATTATTTGCAGAATGAATTATTTTATGTGTTACTGATGCATACTGAGTACATGCTTACCTGTTGTTCTTCAAGTGTCTATTTGCCAAGTACTATTACTATGAATGAAGCAGTCCTGGACTACGTATTGGGTGCTGTGGCAGTCATTAATGATGAAGAAAGTGGAAAAAAATCAGTATCTGTTTTCTTTCTGTAAACTGTGACAGATATATGTCCTGTTGGAATATAGCATATTTTAAACTTCCATTGTGGCTTTAAGGCAGACTTTTTTTTTTCTTGGTGTGTATCAGCCTACATGTTAAAGTTTTCTTTTGAGAAAACAGAGCAACTTGTTCATATGATAGCCTTCAGATGTAGCCTGCGCACATTCCTATCAACACTTTTTTTTTCCTCCAGTTGCCTTTTTATCTCTAAACTGTTTATTTTCCTCACCATCCCTTTTTATACTCTAGTTTTAATTGCCTAAGGTGCCTTTACTGTAATTGAAACAAGTTTATAATATGCTAGTTCAAATAGCTCCACCACTTGTCAGAGCACATCTGTGTAAAGGGACTGTCCAGGCAGATGCTGGTTTTGAGCTCCCCTCAATGAAATTCAAAATGGGAAAGGAATGAGACAGTAAAAGTCTGAATTTTAGAGCATTCCGTATATCCTCCCAAACTGCTATGTAGTGCACATCAAAAGCAATAATTTGAATTCCCCATCTTTATAACTATGATTTCTTATGGAAAAAAAGAGCCTGTTGAAAAGGTTGCAGGTTCAGTTGTTAAATAACTTTTCTGAAGCTGTAAAACTGTCATAAAACCTGGGCACTTTTTTAAGGAAAGCAAAGACTAACTAGATTCTACTGAGTTCAGGCATTAGTAGGGTGCAATAGACTGTACTGAGTAACAGATCTACTTGAAATAAAAAGACTTTAGCCAATGAAAGATTGTACAAATAATTGGCACAGAGCTAATGCTATTGTGTACAAATTCTCAAAGAGCTATGACTTGATGAGGAGAAAATGTTTTCTCCTCGTATGAAGTTCCAAATGTTTAGCCATCCTGGAACTAATCAGCACAGCTGAAATTAGTTTCGGTTACTAAAATAAATTTAATCTAGCTGGCCTATCAGTTTATGGATGGTCAATAAATATATGAGTGTATATATGGACAGATGCTTTAGTGAGATGAAATGTTAAGGTTTTTAGATAGCTTGGCTTTTCTTTTTCCTGCTTCTCTTAAGTGAAATGGAAAAGTCCGTTCACTCAAGTACACTTAGGTTCTCTTAAGACCTTGGTAAGGCAAAGGAAAATTTCCTTCTCATTAATTACTCCATTTGGTAGCAAGCTGCTACTAAGGTGGGCCAGCCTCTATACTTACAGATCGTTGTTCAGCTGTTGGGAAACATCCCTATCACAGAACCACTACTGTGGTAGGTGGATCTACCAAAAATGTGGGGGCGATTCAATTACATTACATAAGTGCTGGCGTGTTTTGCAAAATTAGATTTACCTGTGGTGTCCAGACAGTGTAATAAGTTCTTGTCATGAGTGGTGGCATGTCTCCCGCTATAGTGGAATGCATCAGTCCTCCTGGTTACCATTCCAGACTATCAATCAACAGCAGCCTTGCTCATCGTCTCCAGCAGTATCCTTTTGGAGCAAATGGGGGATGTTCTTTAGTCCTCTGACTTGTGCTCTCAACAATACAATGTTGATTTGGGTTTTTAGCCTGTTGCTCTGCCAACAGTCATGGGCATGAAGATGTGCTTCTTGCAGGGACGTTGGATTAGATGACCTTTGAAGGTCCCTTCCAACCCTAACCATTCTATGATTTTATATAGTCTCAACAAATGGTGAACTGGCCGTTCCAGTATATGGAATGGTTACTACCCATATACACTGTGTTAGTGAATACTTTTTAAAGTTTTAATTAAGGAAATGTTCCTTTCATTCCAGTGATGCATCATCTAGCTTGCTTTTGGTGTTCTCTGTAGGTGGACCCCATGAGAGAGCTGGAGCGTGGCTGTTACTTGGTATACTTTTAAGAACTGTTCTTAATACCTCTTAAAGTGATGTCTGTCAAAGACAATCCTCCCACCCATTTAGCTGAGCTTTCTGTCAATAAGCACATCATAAGAACTTGCAGGTATTGGTAGTCAAATAAAAAGGCATTTAGAGTCTGAAAGAAATATTTCAAATAAAAGTAGTGGGCAGTGGCATAGCAAACAGCAGCACTTGTTTGCATCCTTAGATCTCATGCTTAATGTGCAGAAAGTGCAGGGGGAGGGACTTGGCTTCTTTGCACAGCAGAAAGTGTGCCTGAACATTTTTTTGAGGAAATTTTTTTCTTTTTTTAATTTTCTTGATAGAAACATAAGCACAAGTGTTGTTTAGATTGGTAGATTCTTAGTGGGAAGACTGAACTGAGTGGAAGATTGTTGATACCACCACTGAGGTATCACAAGAGTTAGAAATATGTTAGGACAATACTTATACTGATGAGAGGAGAAAAGATTTTTTGAAGGACTTGTCCGTGGTGACTGTGAGGTTTGTGAGAGACTTGGTAAGGATGCAGTATGCCTTGTTAAGGTGCAATTGTTCAGTTGTTCCCAATACTTTCTGAATGTTCTCTAGCAAAAATAAGCAAGAGAATGGAGCTTGATGTTCACTTTAGCCTAGACCTAAAGTACCTAGCTTTATACACAGCAAAAGCTATTTGCTTAAAAATCCATTTCAGTTACCTACTGAGATAACTAATGTGGATCATAGCAGTGTCTAGGAAAAATACTACTTGTATCCTGGGAACAATAGCTAGAAAATCAAGATGATAAAATCAGTCTGCACTCTTTTAATATTCTCTCTCATGTGTGCTTGCAATCCCAGGAGCCAGAAACTGAGACAAAACCTGGTTTTATACACATGGATGGTCTCAGAGTGTGATTTTAAATTTTTTTTAATTTGTCATTATTATTCCATAATGGTTGCAAATGTTTCAAATTTATCCATGATTGTTGTCTTTATTTAGTAGTTTTGTGGGTTTTTTAAGTTAAGCACGTAGTTTTTACAATTTCAAGTAGTACATTTGTGATGTTGTCTATATATAAGTATTACTTCATAAACTTGGGTGTTGTAAGCACTGTCCAACAGGATTGGGAAGTTTGGTGAAAAGATACCCCCACTTGTTCATGAGACTTCTGACTGCTGTTTGCATTACAGCACTGTCTGGAGTCCCAGTTCTATTGTGCGAAAGATTGAATGGTCTTAACAGGTTATTTCTACACCATAGACTTAGAAAAGGGCTTCTTCCTAGTAGGATTTAGATATCTGTGTGTGGTTGTCAGCTGTGGTCTTACAGTAGAAATTCTCATGTGGTCATCTCTTGGTGTGGCCTTTCACTCAAAACCAGACCCTTTTATCTATGTATATCTCAACAAGCTATATTAGAGAACTGGCTTTTCTGGATTAAAACTTGGTGGTTGAGTGAACTTTAACAGATGATAATGTCACAGTTTACAGATCACGTAGAAAAGATAGCTCAAGCTTTTCGGTCTTCAACATTGAAGTGTGGTGGGGCCTCATGCTGCTATGAGTTCAGAAGAACAGGGTTAGAATGTGTTACGGGTCTGGATCTGATACGGTAGCCAAGCCATGCAGTGAACCACACCTAGTGTCCAATGTTAGCGTGGCTGATGTTGACTGCTTCTGAGACCTCCAGTTCACACATGTTCAGTTTTGTTTACAATTGTGATATTCTAATGTTTATTTCTGAGAGCAGCTACAACTGGGATGCAGGCCACAGTTTGGAAATATCATGGCATTTGTTCCGATTAACTGTGATTGTGGCTGTCATCTCATGATGACGTTATCCCAGTTACTGAGAAAAGTTTTCAGTGACAGATCTGGATAAATATGCACGAAAATTGACGCAAAACTCTAAACTTTTTTTTTTTTTTTTCCCCTACTTGCTGAATGTTATGTATCCAGTAAGGATAATTTTTTTTTTTTTTTAAATTACAGAAATGTCTTTGGTGTTCCAAAACGTGTATTAAAAAGGCAATTTAGGGATGTTGTTCAATAAGTCCTGGGATATAGGAGTAGTTTGGATGTTACTTCCTTTGAATACTTTAGAATGCCTGAACTGATTGCTTTTCAATTATAAATTGCTTTGAAGATGATGATGATGATGATGATGATTATTATTATTATGGGAACTGCTGCACAAGAGATTTGGTGAAGTCTCGTGAAGACATCTAAAACTCTGTAAGGAAACATGGGTTTTAGTGCGCTCAGTTTGTGATGAAAGCCAGTTCCTAATGATGAATAAGCAAAGTGTTGGGTGTTAGTGGGTGTATGAACTTTAGATAGTCTTTCAAGATGTCATTTTCTTTTTTAAAAGACGTGACTAGTAGAACTTAAGGAAAAACCCTACGCTTAAGATTGCAGTTTCTAGTAAAATAATCCATACAAGTACTGAAATGATGGCAGTTTTTCAAGACTCTAAGCACTTGTTTATATATGCAAAGCAGCTAATAAGTGTCTGTAGCTTGCTTCAATTATTAATACTTTTCTGTTTGAGTGTTATATCCCATCTTATTTTGATTTTATCCCTAATTCTCCTTGGCTGTATGACTGTTGCTTTCCTCTTGTGCTGTCATAATACTTTGTCAGAACATCATGACACATGGTGGATTTCATTTTAAAAAATAATTTCTTAGTTAAGCCAAGTTTTTAGGTAGAGATTCTGTTTTATTGTACAAGTGAGGACAAATGTAGAACTGGTTTTTGAAAAGTGTGTGTGATGTTTGGTTTTATTTATTTATTTATAAACTAAAGACAGTGGCCTTTATGTAGATACTGATACTTTGCTGCCGTTTCTCATACAATATTTGAACAAATCCGACTTTCTTCTTTTTGCCTAGAAGCGTGAACTTTGCAGTGACACAGCTTGCTATCTGTGGTTTCCAGTGAGTCGAAGACACTTGTCTGCTTTTGTTTTCTGCAGGTTAAAATAATGTGTTCCTTTTCATGGAGGGAGATGATAGAGAGGGAGTGTTAAACGATCAGTCCAGAAAACATACTTTCACGTAAGCATCTTATCAGAATAATATTTCTTTCCTAGCTTTTTTTTTTTGTGATCAGATAGTGCTTGCGGATATCAGTTTACTTGTTCTGAATTTGTTTAGTTGGCTCTTTTGTCAGCTGAAAGAAGAAGAGTCTCCAGTGGGAGAATTTTTTGGAAGTATGTCAGTATAACTGTTCTTCTGGCAACTGTGCGATGTTTTCATTTAGTGTGTTCTCATGCTCTTACTGGCAGTAGGCTGTAGCAGCTGGGATGTCAGCATGTTTGCTTTCTTGTGACATGGTTTAGTCTTCTTTTTCAGGCTTATCAGTTTAAGACAATAATTTAGTAGTAACTTTTTTCCTCTGTATTTGAATAGGCTTTTGCTATTTACAAATAGTGAAGAAAATGGCCATTAAATGATAAGAAGTGCTAGTACTGGCTTCCCTTCTGGTTTTGGAACTTACAGTGGTTTTTACATGCCTGAATGCTATTTTTTGCATGTAGTTCAATGATAAAGTAGTTGATTCTCTTCTTTCCTCTTTCTGAATTCTGGATTTTGCCAGGAAAACATAGCTTTTCCCAGCTATGCCAGTAAAAAGCAGTGCTTGTCAGTTAATGCAATAATGTTAGCATGGATAGAACTACTGTCGAGATGGGAATTGTCCCGATTGTGCTGTTTGAATAGGTGGATGATATAGTATGGGCTGTATTTCTGCTGTTCCTTTGAGTGCTAGCATGTCTAAGTATGTGGTCTTAATTTGTCCACTTTAAGCTTAATCCCCTAAATACTTTAGCCAAGAGTATTCTTGTTTGCTGTTGAAGAAAATGGTAATTACTGGCTCATGTCTAGTAAAAATGCAGATGCCTTTTAGCATTTTATAGAGGGAGTAATTAGTCTCTATCATGATATTAATAATCACAGTTTTTATGCTTACTTATTGTAGTATAATCATCTTGCATGTAGCACCATACAGTTTTTTTTTTTCAGCCATTAACTTGATTCTGCCTGATTTTTATGGAAATTCTAGCTCTTGTGCCCATTCTGATAATAAAGGTGACTTGTAACATAGGCTGCCCTCTTACTCCTTTGAGGATTGAAGATGTACAGCAGAAGTTGTATTAGTTCTGTTTGCCCAGTTTCTGTGCAGTGTTCTTGGGTTTGTATTTGAATCTGTAGCGGCTGTACTCTTCATATCTTAGCTGAAAAAAATACTGTGTAAATAAATTGCATGTTCTCTTTTTCCCTGCAAGAAAAGCTACTGGTATTGACATGACACTATTCCTGCCATGGGATAAAGAATGCATGGTAAATACTTCTTGGGAAATCTGATATCTGACCAAAAGCTTATAAAGAGAAAGCTAGATGTCAACTTGATTGTTTGCCATTAACTAGACTCTTATGATCCTAGATTTGAGCGTTAAATAATTGCATACTGGTAGAATATGAAAAAAAGAGAAAAAGAGCTCAGTGTTTCAGTTTCAGTAAGTAACTTAAACTAGGAACTGGTTGTTTCTATTTCTGATGCCCAAAACGAGAGTTTCTGTGGAGGAAGAAGGGCTGCAAGAATCTAATAATTTTAGTAGTACCTAGCACACACCAACACTCGCTTTATTGTATTCTGCCACACAAAAGGAAAAGATAATGCTATAGGCTGCTACTGTGTTTTAAAAGGCATAGTATCTGTTGTACATAATTTACATCAGTCACCAACAAAACATCCTGTGTAAGAAAAGGAGGAAACCGGGTGAAGATAAGCTGTAGGTCAAAAAGCAAAGAAAGATATGCTACAGAAGCATAGCCTTTTATGTCCCTTTTCTCTGTCACTGAAAATCATCACAAGCCCTAAGCGAACAAATATGCTTTATACTAATCTTACCATTAGTATACAACGTTGCCTATATTACCTGGTTTCTGTGTGAAAGTCAAATCCAGTTGAACTGAAGGAAATCTGGGGAGTGTACCATGCTGCAGATGTTTTTTGGGTTGATGTTTGCTTATACTAATGGCAACAATGTATAATTTTAGTTATCCATCTTATTAAATTCACTTAGCTTTGAAGTTTACAAAACAATAAATAGTCCCCCTGCTAAGAATAACAATGTAGTTCTAGGCTGAGCTGTTCAGTATACCCATTTATCCAGTTTACTTGTAGACAAGAACGACTATTTCCCATTAAGAGCAAATATGAGTGGAAAGCTGTTCTCTTAATGTTTATATTTTGTTGTTTGGGCTGTTGTATCCCTCTTCTTGACCATTTGATGGATTTATTTCTTTCAGCTGTGTTTGGATTTTAATGATGACAGTGGGGTTTTTTCGTAGACCGTCAACTGCTTTCAGATTTGCATTAGCAGAGAAGGAGGTTTCTAGAAACGGAAACCACATCCATTGTGATACTACGGTGTCTTTTTTGGCAGCTAAAAAGTATGGTGTATGTAGAGAAAAATTAAATACGTGGTGTAGGGGTGTACAAAATTTAAAAAAGACATGACACAGTCATGTTGCTTCATCCTAGGATGCCAGGTGGTTTGGATCATACCCACATTTGTTGGGTACACTTCAAAAAAAAAAAAACTTTAAAGTCTCAGTGATCAATAAAAATCTGAGTTTTGTGTAGCCATGATTCATGCTTCAAAAAAATCACTGGAGAGATTCAGTTGAGTGGGTACACCCACAAAGCAAAGTTAGTTT